>CM024518.1:32339238-32460023 GCA_014182375.1 Eucalyptus virginea
ATGAACTTATCGACAAAGGATACGTTCAAGAAAGCATGAGTCCATGTTTTGTGCCGGCTCTACTTGTACCTAAGAAGGATGGTACATACCGAATGTGTGTTGATAGCCGAGTCATCAACAACATCACCATTAAGTAAAGGTACCATATACCTAGACTTGATGATATGCTTGATAAATTATATGGTTCTTTTGTTTTTTCAAAGATAGATTTGCGGAGTGGTTATCATCAAATCAGAATGCAAGAAGGTGATAAATGGAAGATGGCTTTCAAGACCAAGGGAGGCCTTTATGAGTGGTTGGTTATGCCTTTTGGATTATCTAATGCTCCAAGTACCTTCATGAGACTTATGAACGAGGTTCTTTGTTCCTTTATCTCGATTTGACGTTGTTTATTTCGACGATATTCTTGTTTATAGCAAGAACGAGGAGGAGCATATCTCTCATTTAAAATAGATCTTTAATGTCTTGAGAGAACAAAAACTATATGCTAAAATGGAGAAATGTGAGTTCTTCTCTCCAAGTACCGTGTTTCTTGCTATGTGATTTCCAAATATGGAATTCTTTGTTGATCAAGCCAAGGTAGTTTTCATGAAGACTTGGCCGGTTCCAAAGTCCATTTCTAATGTAAGAAGTTTTCATGGACTTTTTCTTTCTATCAACGTTTTGTCAAAGACTTTAGTACCGCCATGGCTCCTATAATCGAATGCACAGAAGGGTGCTTTTGAATGGACAAAGGTCGCCGAAACACATTTGAGATAATTGGGCAGAAACTTTGTGAGTCCCTTATTCTTGCACTTCCTCGATTTTGATAAAGCATTTGAAATTGAGTGTGATGCAAGCGAAGTTGGTATTGGCACTATATTCTTGTCTAAGCACAAAACCATTGGCATATTTTAGCGAGAAGTTAACCGATTCAAGAGGAATTATTCAACTTATGACAGAAGTTCTATGCCATTGTTCGAGCTCTTGATCATTGTAATCATTATTTGAGGCCAAAGCAATTTGTCCTTCATTCCGATCAAGATGCGCTTAAGTTTATTAGAGACCAACACAAGAATAATTCGAGACATGCAAAAATGGGTAGAATTTCTTCAATAATTTTCTTTGTCACAAAATATAAACCAAAGGCACTCTAATGTTGTAGCATATGCTTTATCGAGAAAATTTTCTATCCTTGCCGTTATGGACTCTAATTCTTGTTTCAATCAATGAAAGAACTTTATTCGAAGATGTGGAGTTCTCATCCATCATCGAAAATTGCAAGCGCGGGGAGTCTAAGGTACATATTCTTTGCAAGATGGGTTTCTTTTTAAAGGAAATCGATTATGTGTGTCGAATAGTTCTTTTCGCGAATTGCCGATTCGAGAGGCGCATGGTGGAAGATTGGCTGGTCATTTTGGTATTAACAAAACCCTTAAGGTTCTTTAAAGAGCATTTCTATTGGCCAAAGATGAGTGGAGATGTGCATGCTATCATCTCAAGGTGTGCGCTTGTCAACGATCAAAAAGCCATTTCTATTAAGGTTTGATACTTCACTTCCGGCACTACTGCAGCCCCGGGAAGATGTTAGCATAGATTTCATTGTGGCTCTACCTAGAACTCAAAGAGGAAAAGATACTATCATGGTCGTCAATCGATTCTCTAAAATGGCTCATTTCGTGCCATGTCACAAGACCAATGATGCATCTCATATTGTTGAATTATATTTCAAAGAGATTATTCGCATTCATGGAGTACCAAAGACCATGTGTCGAATCGTGATTCCAAGTTCTTAAGCTACAAGGAAGACACTATGGAGAATGCTTGGTACAAGACTCTTATTTAGCTGACTTGTCATCCAAACCGATGGCCAAACGGAGGTAACAAATCGCACTCTAACCACTCTTCTTTGTGGTATGGTGAGTAAATCTTTGAAAGATTGAGATTTGAAGCTTGCGTATGCTGAATTTACTTACAATCGATCATAAAAAAGTTATACCACTCGGTCGATCACCGTTTGAGAGTTGTGTATGGAATTAATCCTCTCACACCCATTGATTTGATTCCAATTCCATCTAACTCTCGGAAGTAAGTTTTGATGGCAAAAAAAGAGCTGAATCAATGAAGAAGCTCCATGAGCGAGATTCAATCCAAGATCGACAAGGCCAACTAATCTTACAAAGAAGAAAAACTAATCAGCATCACAAGAAGACTCAATTTCAACGAACGATCTTCATTGGCTTCACTTGAGGAATGAGAGATTTCATTCTCGACGAAAGAACAAGCTCATGCCCAGAGCTAATGGTCCCTTTAAAGTTATTGAGAAAATTGGTGACAATGCTTACAATATTGACCTTCTGGAGAATTTGGAGTTTCAAAGAACATTCAACATGGGAGACCTTCTCCTTTATTTGGAGGATGAAAAACTTTCTAGATTTGAGGACAAATCTCAAACAACAGGGGGAGAATGATGCGGGAGCATCCAACGTTGCTCCATCGACCAACTCGAGAATCATCGATGCTTATCCAAGCCAAGAAAGAAATTGGGCATCATGTGCTTGATAGATTATTTTGAATGAATAATGTTAGTCATATCGATACTTTTGTGGTATGTCGATAACTATCGATGTGAGGTCATTTTAGACGTTTTGCATGACTAATTGATGAAGTTTCATGAGGGTTATTTTCTGGTCAAGGGAGGAGCACAAAATTTTGGAATGCAAGTTTCCGTGCTAATAAATGCATTACCTAAGTTCCTAGGTGTCTTTATTGTTATGTAGTTTTCAAGAGTCAAAGGTCTAAGTTCATAGGTCATTAAAGTCTGTTTTTATATTTCCCTAAGTCTAAAATCCTCCTATAAACAGGGGGAAAACTATCCAATGTAAGGAGATATGAATTTGATAAATGAAAATTGTGAGATTACCTCTCGCTTGAGTGAACTTTTTTGGAGAATGGATAACTCTTTTCGATCTCTTTATCCTTGGAGCGTAGATCACTCCTTGGTGGTGAGCCAAGAAGCCCTTTATCCTTTGGCCGGTGGAATATTTGGCACTTGGTGAGCTTCTCCTATCTCAAAGTCCTTCATCATTGGTCAGTGGAAGCTTTAGGCCTTGGTGATGAACTTCATAGATCTCGATCCTCATCTTCGGTTGGTGGTATGGCCTTTATACCTTAGAAGGAGGTCGTTCTATCTTTCTTATTCCTTCGTTTCTTCCTGTATATACTACTCCATACACTTAACCAAGAAAAATCCAAAAAAAAAAAAATCCATCCTAAAATCACTTGTCCCATCACGCATCGAGCCGGGTGAAGTCCAAGCTTGTCGGTGGCCTAGTGAGGCTCGGCCTCGCCCAGATCTAGTAGGGTTGAACATGGCGAGCAAGCCTTTAAACCTTGCTCGTCGTGGCTGTCAACCAGAACAAAGAAGGAGGAAGGAGAAGAGAAAAGAAAGAAAAAGATATATAATAAAAGTATTAAAAAATTAAAAGAAAAAAAATTAAAATCGTACCAAACACATTTTTATCACTAGAATGTAAATTTTGTGGTTACCAAACGCGTTCTTTTACTTAGAATTGCTCTGATAATGAATTGAAACAACATTTCATAAAAAATTATTTCCCGAATAGACGTGAGCCAAATGCGCCCCTAAACAACATACAGCCTCACCCACCTAAATGAGAAAATATTGAATGCTTGATAATGCTAAGGACCTATTTGGCAACTTGCCAAACAATGTTTACATTTCTATTCTTTATTCCGGGAGTAGTTTTGGAACAAAACGCACCTTTGGTAAAATTTTTGTTCCGGAACAAATTTCTAATTTTTTTTCTCGGAGTAGATTTGAAGAGAATCGAGAATAAAAAAAGTTGATTCTTTTATTCCCAAGAACAATTCTAGAATCAAGTCTACATATTCTTTCTTTTTCCTCCTCTTTCTTCTTGTTATTCTTCCCTTCTCTCTTGTTCTTCAAGTCTTTGCTGCCTGCCATCACCGCCATTGCTGCTAACCATGCTACCCCGTTGAACACCGCCCACCGCCGCCGGCTCGCCAACGAGGTCATTAGGCTAGGGCAGCGGGCTGGCGGGCCCCGCCTGAGGCTCCGCCCATTTGCCAACGAGGCCCTAGCATGCTCACAAACAAGCCTTGCCCGGCGTCCAAGAGGCTCGACCATGGGCGGGCGAGGGCTCGCCGAGCCAAATTTGTCGAGCCGAGCTCACCTGAGGCAGCCAACGAGGCACGGCCCAATGAGGGTGAGCGACCTCCAGGTAAGTCACCAGCCCTTCCAAGGATGAAGATGGCCACTGCTGAAGAAAAGAAGAAGAAGAAGAAGAGAAAGAAAGGAAAAAGAAAAGAAGAAAAATAGAAAAAAATAAAATTATTTAAAAATAAAAAAAATGATTTGAAGTAGGAATTGAAATTTTGCTATATATAGAATACATATTTAATTTTGTATTTTAATTTACTGTTTTATTTATATTTATAGTTTATAACTATAGTTTATTATTTACTATTTAATAAAATTGATTAGTTAATATTTTTATTACTTAGTATAATATAATTAATCAATAAAATTTCTATAATTTGATAGAATTTTAAAAATGGAATAGAATTCTAAATTTGAATTCTTTGAAATGGAAAATATAATATGATTTCTTCACTCATGGAAAATATAATATTGGTGAGTGGTTTATGAGAATTCAATATCAAATTTAAGGTAATTGAAAAAGAATTAACAGACTTTATGTAGCTACCAAACGCATTCGTTCTTTTCTATCTTAATCGTAAATTTCTACAGCTACCAAACACGTTCTTACTCGAAATCGCTTAAAATGTGAATAAAAATAATCATTTCGACGTAAATCGCTTTCAGAACAGAATGATAACCAGTTAAGTGCTCCAATATAAGTCCACTAGTTTATTGGCCATGTGTACATTGAGCCCTACTCTTTACTTTACTTTGTCCTTTTCTTTCTTCTCCCGTGCAGTGCTTCAGTTTCTCAATTTCGCCTGCCATGGCGAAGACAAATGAATCCCTTAGAAAGCTTGCCCAACAACCCAATCTGATATCCAATCAATGAAAAGGGCCTCATCCCGGAAGTCGGAACCATGGGAAGAACCAAACCGGAATGAAGTGCCTTGTTCTCCCCACCTTCATCCACGTTTCTTTCCTAAATCGATATCTCTCACTTGCTCTAAACTACCTTTCTTCTTCCTGTGAAGCGTCCTTTTTTCAATTTGTCATAACAATTTCGTAGTTAAGTGAAACAATTTTTCTTGTCTAGAGGTTTGCCTTTCTTGTGAAAATCGATCAAACCCCATCACGCGCCGCATTTGTTTGACAATCCTGATTTATTGTCCAAGCAAAGGGAATTGAGTCTTCACGATTTTGGTGTCATTTTCGCATGGTGTTCATTGTGCGATGTTGATCAAATTATTCTGATCGTGTAATGATCAGAAATCGTTAATTTCAATCGGATGAACGCCATGGAATGGTCTGCTCGGATTGTCCTTTAGTTCGACCTCAAAACCGCAACCACAAATTAAAAAGCTTCTTCAGTTAGTGTGAAGTTGCTGTTTGCGACGCGTCAATTGCCTTGCTTGTGCTCTTCTTGACTGCTTCTCTCTCGCCATGAATCTTTGTCTTGCTCTCTGCAATTACGGATCGCGGTCTGCAATTAGGTTTCGCGATCTGCAAGGGTTTCATGGTTTCGGAGCATTGCGTTTAGAATTTGGCTATACGTTCTTCAATTTATTTGGTTTTCTTTTTATGTGGAAGAAGGGTTTTGGGTTGTCATTTGCCAGGTAGACAATAGGACAATGACGTTTCGAGGTTCCACCCACATCTACAATTTGTCATGTTTAAATCTCGCATTTTTGCCTCACTGACTTAATTGAAGTTTATTAAATCAAACTTTTCTCTCTGTGTGAGAGCTCTCTATGGATAGTAATAATAAGAAAATTGTCTAAAATTCTAAACTTATTGCAGTTTTTCTAATATACTCCTAAACATTTTCACATTTTTACCAAATGGAGTTTTTATATGTACCAATTTGATATTAATTTATTTATGTGGACACCGATCGTCGTACATAATATAACCAGATAACATAGATAATTTTTTAATAATGTTTTAATATTTCCGATTTTTTTCTTTCTCCTTCCAGTAGGCAAGGGGAGCCCTCGCTGGGTTTCGCCATCACCCGGCTGAGCCTCGCCATGGCGAGTGATGGTGACCACTACTCGGCCTTGGCCGGATGGCTGGCCATCGCTTGTGGTTGGTCACCGTCGCACAAACAAAAAGGAAAAGCAAAAGCAAAATAAGGCAAAAAGCAAGAAAATTAGAATAACATGACAAAATTTGCTCATGCGTGAGCGCGATCACGCCACGAAGCACGATCAACATCCACATCGTTGAATTTTTGCTGCATAAAACTTAACTAGCATAAGATTTAAAATGTTTAGATTTAAAGAAAAATTGAAAAATTTAGGACTAAATTGCAAAAATATATAGGTTTATGGATTTTTTTTAGACAATTTTTCCCAATAATAACTCCCTTTTACAAACCCTAAACTTTCTTTCACTTTCCCTTTAGCCATGAATACCACGAACCTAACAATACACTCTTCGCACATTGTCGATTTCCCACAAAATGTCTGTTCCACCCAAACCACCAATCCCCATAAACCCTAAATCATCCTTTCCTTCCTCCGTGATCTATACTCCTCGTATACAATCTTTTCACGTATAGAAATTCGTAGTTGCCTCCTCCTAACACAATTTTGGCTTTTCAAATAGTGGAGCTCCCTTCAACCTTCATCCCAAATGTCCCTGTGATTTATACCCTTTCTCGCTGAATTTTCTTCCTATGCTTTTTTGCGGAGAGCTCACTGCTGGTGGGTGACCTCCGTCAATTTGGAACCGAAAAATCTAGGGAATGTGGCCCACTTCTAAGCGGCCCCTAGAAGCCTTTCGTGTAAGTGGACTCCTGTTTTGCCAAAGCTTGTTACTCTCTTCGAGGGCTTTGAAGTAGGTACAGTGTCACTTTGGCCGTTATTTTCCTCACGTCATATTGGCTATACTCTGCAAGAAACCAGGTGCTTTGTGGTCAGAAGATGATGAGGTGGCTGTCGATGACGCTGTATCAACTGAAAAAATAAGTGAATGCTCATTCTCTTTGAAATTATACCTAGACCTAACGTTAACTTCCAAGCATTTGAAAACACAACAAGGAAAGCTTAGAACGGTGACTTGTATTGTTTGACCAAATTGGAACCTGGTATCTACGCATTCACCTTCAAGTCTGAAATTGAGAAAAAGAGTGTTATTGATGCTGGTCCTTGGTCTTTCTCGAGTAATATCTTGGTTCTTAAACTTGGGAACTCAATAAATATGCACAGTATCATGAATTTACCCATTGCGCCTTTTGATGGGCTCTCTTGGATTGAGCTACAAAAGAAATTCACCGAGTGGCTTGAAAATCGGTAATGTACAGGAGGTGAAATTGGAAGCATAGGGCAACAGTCCATTCAAGGTGGGTAGAGCTAAAATATATATAGGATCTTTGATGCACTGATGCGAATACATATTGATGCTTGTGATGCATTGAAGTACTAGATGTACTTAGGAGCTACAAATGTGTTATGACACTTTATTCTCGCAGGAAATACTGAGGTTTAGTCAAATTGTGGTGGTAAGTTCAATGCATGTATACTTTGACTTCTACTAGTATCTATAATCTATTGGGAAGAGCTTGCCCTTGATTGCAAATTTCTTTAAATTTTCTTATAGAAATAGTCATGTAACCAATTGATAATATCCAAGTTATGACCATATAAACTTGCTTGCTTATACTCAGTTTTAAGCTTTAAGAGTTGCAAGCAATACTATACAAAGTCACTTCAAATAAGTTATTTTCTCATCTATCTAAAAGATTTTGTTGCCATAATAAAAGGGCAAGATTTTAAGAAAACCTCCTTATATTTTTTGAAGTTGACAAAACTATCCATGATTTATATCAATCTTAATAAGTGCAACAATTGTTTTGCTTTAGGTAATATCCATATTGAAAGGACCTTATGATTAGGAAAGGATTCTAAATGACTATAAGAACCTACATGAACAAGTCCAACAGAATGGAGAGTTCATTAACTTGGAAGTATAAGGTTTTGTAAGTCTGCAGTATCTACATCGAGTTTGTTAAAATAACTAGAAAGCCAATATCAACTAAAGCATGAATATCAAGCATAACGTGAATAGCAGAAGCATTCTATGTGAATATTAGCGTACTGCTTAAATGTAAGTAGTGTTACGAATATCAGCAATGTATAGCGTCAATGTATAGCGTGAGTATTGGCAAAATACCGAGAAGGATGGATATTGGCAGAAGTATTGCAATAATTGAACATAAGCATAACCCTAATATTACATGCAACAACAATCTTGTCACGATCTACAAGCTTTTGATGTGGTATGGATTCATATCTTAAAATACATTGATTGAATACTAGTCTCTAAAGATTTTCTATGCAAGATATGCAATCACACAAGATATTTTAATTGATCGACAATCATCCCAAAGGCAAGAGACTTTTCATTCCACTTTTGAAAATAAAGATTTGATTGTTTGGGCAACCGAATTTATTAGAATTCTAATTGATTGACCTTAATTGCTATCCTAATTTCTTAACAATTGTTCAATAGTTAGATTGGAAGATGATCCTCTTGAAGATTGTCCAACAGGAAGTGGCTACTAAGGAATATAAATAAAGACTGAGGTGCCCAAGACAAAGTGATTGATCAAGAGTTCACAATTCCTTTTTTCAAGAGAACTTTATATACTTTACAATTGTCTTATGTGAGTTGAATGTAGTGAGATAGCGATCCTTATCTACTTGAGTATTAGCAACACTTACTTCAAGAAGAATGCTTGAGTAGCACCTTTACTATTGTAACTTCTTGACTATTGACTAATGGAATCCAACCAATAAATTATTAATGAAAAAGTAGACGAGTTTATGTGAAGCCAAATCAGTGTAATCTTTGTGTGCATTGTTGTTCTTCATCTTTTTGCCTATGCTCCTTATTTGATAGAAGCATGACACTATGCTTGATATAACCACTTTGTGCCAATATCTAAATTCTATCTCACTAGATTCAGCTACTTGACAATTTGAATTCAAAGACATTTGTCAAGTTTATTGAAATCACATATTCACCTGCTTCTAGGTAATACTGTTAGACAAACATCAACACCTACTCCTCATGTGTCATTGGACGAGAGATGTGTTGGTCTAAGCCAGAATCTAACCTTCAAAATGCACTTTAGGGAGTGAGAGGATTGCAGAATGGGTGCTTAATTGTGAAAAGGCAAAGTCAAATTCACCGAAACTTGAACTTGTTTTCAGAGTGCTCTTGAATATCTAAAAGTAGAAATAGCTAGGTTTTGTCAACATGTAGATCTTAGACAAATAGTGAAGTAAGCCAGCCATAAACAAGAACTACTTGAGGTGGAATTTTGGCAGAGAGAGTAGAGCAAAAAGAAGTAGATCTTATTGATTGATTGGAACTCACCGCCTAGAGAAACATCGATGATAAACATTATTAGATTGGTGACTGTAAAATTCCTTTGAAATATGCAATAGTAGTGTATGTAGAGATTACGCTAGAAATTTGGTCGATAGCTTTGCAAAACCAGTAAAGGTTTCATCGGGATTCTTAATGTGAGATCTCTTAGAGTTTGTGGAAGCGTTGAAGTACTATAACTACTGTATATCAGAAGCTTATTAATGAATCATAGCTTATCAATGATAAGCCATTTCAAAGGAGAAGCTCATCCCCCATGGACTTGAAGGCCCTTTTCGGACTATGGGAATATAATGGCCCACCTTAATGATATCACAGTGGCCCATTGCTTTGAGAGTTGAATCAATTAATCGATTGAATAGTTAAAGCCTGTGTAATTGGACTCCAAAACCCCAAATTAGGGACCTACTTTCATCAACTAATCCTTAGAAAGAAAGGTATTTCCAACAAAAATTTCTTTTGAAGTTTTTTAAGCCATGGATCCTCAACTGACCAAATGGCAACATGAAATCCTCAATTAACCATTTACCAACACCTTTAATTTCCCAGATACAAGCGCTTGCTCAGCGCGAAAAATTTCTGTGAAAACATTTTCCGGATTTTCCGGCATTCATTTCAGAAAAATAATTTCCTCTCACTTGGACTTTCTCTTTATCTCACGTCTCTACAAATCCTCACTTCCTCCTCTCCTTCTTCTTTTCTTTTTTATTTGAATTACCTTTTAATTTCTTTTTCTTTTTTAATTCAAATTATTTTTAATTTACTTTTCTTTTCTTTTTTCTTTTCCTTGTTTCCCATATTTTCTTTTGGCCACCGACACCTTCGAACCTCAAGCCTTGCCGATCTCAAACTTGTGCTTGTTGATCCTAGCGAGCTCGATTGACGTCACACTCGTTGATCCGCGAAGCCGATTGACACTTACCGGAAAATATTTTCTGACCCAAACACCAAATATTTCCAAACATTTTCTTGAAAGTAAACAACACGTAAAAATATCGTCATTTTCTTCCTAAAACGACTCGAAAATATTCCAAACGCGCCCATTTTTCATAAACGAATCCAGACTTAAACAAAAACACTATATCACATTAAATTCAATCAATAAGATCCATATATAAAATCGAGAAAACCAGGTTTGAATTAAAATTACGTATCTCTTTCGCCGCTATTGTTTGAATTAGAATTACATATCAAGTTTTACTATTAAATTTGCTTTATCACGATGACATAATGGTGACGTGATAAGTTCATGAAAATAATAAAGAATATCATTTAAAACCTTAAATTTATCACATGGATACTGTATTTGATTATTTTTGATGATATAAATATATTTGCTCACAGTCACCATGTGTTATCCATGTTAATAAATTTAATGGCAAAATTTGACGGAAGTTAACAAACGGGTAAATTTGCTAAGAATGTATACTAATTTTGAGTTTTTCTTGATTAAAAAATTAATTTGAGTTAAATTTGTCACACATGTATTTCAATTTGTTATTTTGTAATAAAAAAATTAATTTGAAAGAAATTGGCTTCTGAGGTTTTCACAGTAATAACTTGAAAATCAAATAGAAATTGGTAATGTAAATGGACATGCAATTCACCAATCAATTTGTTTTTATCAATTTCGTTTGAAACTTAAAAACTTTAGGCAAATCTACCAAAGTTGAATTTGGGAAAAGTACATCGAAATTTAAATTTATGCAGAAATATGCAATATAAGTTTTAAAAGAAAAATCAGATGCTTTAGTGACATGATTTTATTTAAAAAAGTGCAATAAATTGATGAGAAGCATTCATCTACTCCTGGTCCTAAAATTACTCCCCCGTCTCTCTCTCTCTCTCGCTCGTCCATCTCAATAGTTCTCCAATCTTCACTTCATTTTTCCCTATTTCCTATTTCTATTGCGAGTGTTCATCTCTGCAATGCTCTCCTGACATCCGTTGATGTCTCACCCCACCAAACGCTTTGCCACCAGCGCCCACCACCGGCCCCTCCTCCTTTTCCTCTCCGGCGACGGCGCCGCCCTTCTCCCTTCGCTGCTCCACCCATGAAGAAAGCCAAGTCCCAGGCCGTTGCCGGTTCCCTCGACTCCACTACCGCCCACAAGAATGGCCTCCACCACATCCTGCCAAGCAGCAGTCGCAGCAGCCAGGATTCGATCCCGAGAGCGATGTCGTCTTTGATCCTGACCATGTCTCTGAAGACGGCATGAAGTCGGACGACATGGTGGCAGGGCACAGCGTCGCCGCCAATTTGTCTCGAAAGAAGGCTACGCCTCCGCAGCCTGCCAAGAAGCTCGTTATCAAGCTTTTTAAAAGGTATATTCATTCCTCGATCTTGGGTGATTTGGGTAGGGCTTTCTGTTTATGTGATGATTTGGTGAGTTCTAATTACTGAGCTTGGATGGATTTGCTTAATTTTGTTTGGAAGATTTCTGATTCGCTGCCGTTTCAATAAAATTGTTGACCGTTGACCGTCAAGAGTTTTTGGTTGAGGATTGATGGGGCTTTTAGATTTTGTTATCTCTTTTTAGTGGGGTTTAGGTTAATTGAGTGATGGGAGATGGGTGAGAATCACAGAGCTGGTGATACAGTGATTTCTGTATTAGATTGAGCAATGAGATTCTGTATTGCAGACAATTTTTCTGTTTGGCTACCGATTATGTGCTGACATTGACGGGTATAAGTCGTTTAGTACCGTGCTCGTGAAAAGATTTCTTCACAGGCACATCTGTCCATCTCTAAGAAAAGTGATCTTGTGTGCTTTTGTAAGATGAGAATGTGTGATTCCTCTAGTAAAATCTTAACAAGGTGCTGCCTCAGTTATCTAATAGTGGGAAATGCCTAACTATCAACTTATTAATGCACTCACTGTTTGAAAGCTCTAATATTGTTCCCTACCATATCAGACATAGAAATTGTTAGGTAAGATTTGCACCTTCTTTCCTGTTAGTGGTAGTTTTTTCCAACATGGCATGCCTCAGTTCCCCCACCCCAAAAACAAAAGGAAATAAAAGAAAGAAAGAATTGTAATAAGCCTCTAAAGTATATGGCTATGTATCAGAGCTGCATGGTCCTTGGAATGCTGTACTTGCATTGACAAAAATAGCATCCTTCTGTTGGTTGACCACTTATTGCCCTTTTCAGGCTTGTCGTCAAATCTTGTCATTTGAAGCTATTAGGAGTCAAACAAGAGATCCTGGAATTAGGAGTATGAGGGCATGTTGCTCATGTGATTATGCTATTCCGACATGGAAGCATGTGTGCGCATAAGAGGATATTATTTCTGCCTGAACATCCTTTACCTTAGCTTTTATAGGATCTTTCCCTTAAAGAATTGATCCATATATATGTTATTAACTATCCAATGTTCAACCATAAGTTTCTATGACCATTAAGAAATGTGTGAGGAATATATATATGTGACTGTTATAAATTGCTAGGTGAAGAGGATCTGTTTGAAAGATAGGAAGGGGCTAGAACCGTTTTATGCCTCTTATATAGGGCTCCAACCATCCGATGTTCAACCTTAAGTTTCTGTAACCATTAAGAAATGTGTGAAGAATATATGAGGGTGATTTTTTTAAATTGGTATGTGAAGAGGATCTGTTTGAAAGAAATCAAGGGGCTATAACTTTTTATGCCTTGGGTAACAATATAAAAGCTATAGAATCTAATAATGACTATGTGTGAAAGTTATTTTCCATTTTATTTCATCGTGGCATCTTTCTACCCTTTAAAGGGGTCAATTGAAAGTATTCTGAAGGGCCTTTTTTTTCTTTCTTTGGAGCATCCACAGGTGCATGCCTACATGTATGCATGTGTGTGGTTTGTAGGTGTTCAAGCATTTTACTTTTTGTGCCTTCGTTTTGACAGAGATTAAAGGATTTATTAGTAGAATATTGTAGTACATTAGAAATGTATGAGGAAAAAAGGAATAACAAGCAAACAGAAGAAAAATATCACTAGATTATATGAAATCTGAAGAAGATGACCACATCGAATAAAAGAGAAGAAAACAGAAGCAACTGGAAATTGTGAACCCTCAAACAGTCTTCTGGTGTTCTTGCCAAGTAGGTCACACGAGACAAAGCGATGCAATGCTCCTAGACTTTAGAAAATAAGTCTCAGATGTAGGATTGCGACAGCTAAATTACTAAATGGCATGTTTGGCATTGCTCATACCACTTTTAAACGAGCTGAAGATATGATTTGAGAGCTTGAGGGCGAAGTCACAATTAAGAAAGAGTTGATCAACAGATTCACCTAAACGCTTACACGTACAACACCAGTCGGTGAGTGTTCAGAATATTATACATCTTCCTACTCAGTGAAATCTATCATAGATGTGGTAATTTTATCCCTGCACATCTATTAACTTTGGAAGATAAGGTTAGCGTGATTGGTATTGCTTCCCAGTGTGTGGTGATTCTTTGATATGTGGCTTCACCTGACATACTGATTTAGCAATTTGTGTTTTCAGACATGCCAGTGAATCTTCTTTCAATCAACTGCAACTGAGCCAACAAGGATAAGAAACAGAGGGAATGATAGATACATACATGCATGCATGCTAACATACATATTGTGGCTGATTTTTCTATCGTCCTTATGTTTGTCCTCAGTTGCCTTTATTCTTCTTTTCTCAAGTTGTGCTGAGAGATGGAGTTGCCTTATATTTCTCATTATGATATTCCTTTTTCTTGGTGAAGCCAAGCCGACACTTCCCACAAATTTTGAAGAGGATACATGGGCAAAGCTCAAAGCAGCTATAAATGCAATATTCTTAAAGCAACCTGTTTCCTGTAGTTTGGAGGATTATTATCAGGTAGATTTTCTCTCTTCTATCCCCGGATTCAATCCTTTTGATGCATGCTACATCGTTTATCAAATTTCTTGTCTGTAGGCTGTCAACGACCTCTGCCTACACAAATTGGGGGGGGGGAAATCTTTATCAACGAATTGAGAAAGAGTGTGAAACACATATTTCAGCAGTGCTGCAGACTCTTGTCGGCCAGAGCCCAGATTTGGCCGTTTCTTATCACTTGTTGAGAGATGCTGGCAGGATTTCTGTGACCAGATGCTGATGATTCGCGGCATAGCCTTATATTTGGATAGAACCTACGTGAAGCAAAACCCAAATGTTCGGTCATTATGGGACATGGGGTTGCAACTTTTCAAAGCATCTTCATTTGTCAGTGGAAGTTGAGCATAAAACTGTCACCGGTCTCTTAAGAATGATTGAAAGGGAAAGGTACAATCTTTGTTTTATACATGATCTGTAGCATTTGCTTAAATTACAAGGATGATTGAAGAAATAACTTGACACTTGACACTTGAGTCGACCCTGTCTTCTTTTTGGGGAAAAAATGTTAGACGCAACATGGAGGGAAATACAAATGGTTGACTCAAGTCTCAATGAATTATGAAGCTCCAAGAAGATGCCTGCGTTTCAGAAAAGTTTGTTTCAGCCAAGCTTCGTTATTGAAAAAAAAAAGGAAACTTGATGTGATCTCCACATGATTATGATGCTCTGGCTTACTGCAAGAAATGGAAAGAGTTATATTATGTTTGAGACACAACATCTATGCAAGTTATCGAGTAGGAATTCTTTAGTTTGGTTCCTGTCACCAGAAAGATGTAGTTAAATGAACCCTTTCTATACAGATCTCACCCCCCCCCAAAAAAAAAAAAAGAGAAAAGAAAAAAAGTGGGGGTGTCTCTTGGATGAGTTCTTCATTCATATTTTCACTGATAATAAATAAAATAAGTATCTAGAAATTTTGAGTCAAAGTCTTTTCCTTATCTAGTTGTGCTAAGCTTTCTTCTGTTGAATTCTTTAGTGGAATGGGCAAAGTTCTTTTGGAAAATTTAACCACCTAAGAAAGTTGTTGACCAGACTTTACCAATCAATTAACCAAGTTCTCCTCATACTATGGATATATGACTCTAATGGAAGATTTTCTTGGTAATGTTCCGTGGTTGCACTAAAATTAGAATAATCCTTGTAAATGCCGATTGAATTCAACAGTATGGTGGTCAAAGATAATACTGCTTATACTAACAAATGATAACATTCTCTATGAAGATTGTGTAATAATCCTGATTTTCTAATTGTCCTCGAGCTTAGCAAGAAGAGATTAAACTTCTCGGTTGTAGCTTATGCATTTATCGTGCTGGGAGATGAGTACCTCATGCATGTATTGTGCTGGGTATTGCATCAGATGTGTGAGCCAGGCCCTACAGAACATTTCCTGTTGTGAAATATTCTTGTTGCATATAGTTTATCTTTGGCAGTTTGCTTAATCCTTTTCAGTTTTGTCTTCTTGAGGTAGCTGATTGTGTCTAATGTCTAAATAAGACTATTGCTGTGGTTTAACTATTTCCCTTGGATAATGATCTCCCTTGGACAATGATCTTTGATTTTTAGGTTGGGTGAAGCAGTTGATCGGACACTTCTTAATCATCTTCTGAAGATGTTTACAGCTCTAGGAATTTATGCAGAAAGTTTTGAGAAGCCATTCCTTGAGTGCACATCTGAATTTTATGCGGCTGAAGGCATGAAGTACATGCAGCAGTCAGATGTTCCAGACTACATGAAACATGTGGAGGTAAGTGAATTTTCTTCCATAGAAATACTTGATTGTTAATTTTGAAGAAAGCGATTTTCTTTAATTAGCTTGTAGTTAGCTGTTAAATAACTTTCTGGTGAAAGTTTTTGTGAATTAAGAGGTGAAAGAAATGGTTTTCTGTTTTTCATCAAAGCTGTTTAGATTTGTACGTGGAGATGAAGTTTTAATTTATAGTGTGAGGGGTGTAGTTAAAGCATGTCATTTTGGAAAATGTGTTTTTATTTGTCAGAATTACTTAATATAAAGAAGTTTTGCAGGTTAGGTTGCATGAAGAACATGAGAGGTGCTTGCTCTACCTTGATGCTAGTACAAGGAAGCCTCTAATTGCTACTGCAGAAAGGCAACTTCTAGAACGACATATACCTGCTATTCTTGATAAGGTATAAAAACAGTGATTCCTTTTCAGTGTCTTCTTCCACCACCCTGCATCTTTCTTGTGCACGTAAGTATGCACAAGTTTCTTTCTTTCAAAATTACTGTATGTGTATCATGAACAAGTTTCTTTCTTTCACTGTATCCATGTCCATAGAACTATCCCTACTAAGATCTCTATTTACTTGTATGTGTGCACCAGAGTGATTCTTTCTTTGTATTTACTTTGTAAATGTTTTTCTCTGATTTTCTAGGGATTCATGATGCTGATGGATGGAAATCGTATTGAGGACCTTCAGAGAATGTACCAATTGTTTGCAAGGGTAAATGCCTTGGAGTCATTAAGACAAGCACTTAGCTTGTACATACGGCAAACTGGTCAGGGTATTGTCATGGATGAAGAAAAAGATAAGGACATGGTGCCGTCTCTTTTGGAGTTTAAGGCTTCTCTAGATGCAATATGGGAGGACAGTTTTTCGAAGAACGAAATGTTTTGCAACACTGTCAAGGATTCATTTGAGCATCTAATCAATCTTCGTCAGGTTTGTGTCTTTCTTGCTTGCTTTTTGTTCTTTGTGTTGTACTTTGAAATTATGACTAGTAGATCCTCTGTTTCTATGAAGAATGGATATTCCTATACCTCTCTTGGTGACTAAATTTTGAGGAATTGACTTGATAGAATTTGTGGGCATGTTTCCTTTTCTGTGATATGGAATTTGGTCAGAGCGTGTAAACATTAAGAGGAAAATTCGTGACACCAAATTGCAAAATATGGGCAGGTGAGAAATTGATTGACCATCAAGGGATGATTTTTTACTCCTATTTTTGAGAAAAAATGAATGGAGAATGATATTTGGAGATAGTCATATTTCATAAGGGGGGGGAATTGGAGTTTAGTCCTCCATGTATTGGGGGTTGTGGGGCTCATTGAATCTCGAACTTAAGGTGTTCATCCCTGTAGCGCCACTTTAGGCAATCGTCACCACTTATATTTGTTTGTTAAGACGTGAAGTGCATCTTTCTTTTGGGTTTTCAGATGAAATGACTATCTGGCTCTTAATTGAATGAAATTACATTAAGAAAATTGAACGTGAACAAAAAGAAACAAAAAAATTAAAATTTGTGGCAACCACTGTGGAAATAGCTTGAGGTTAGTGGCAATAACCTTGTAATGCTGAACACGTGGTCCGTACCAATTCAGCTCACTTACAGAGTACAAATGACCACTGCCGCGATGTAGGGAAAATTGCATTGCAAATTCTAAATCTTTACAGCTCCAGACCATTGCCATAATGTAGGGAAAATTGCAATGCAAATTCTAAATCTTTACGTAATGTACTCGGGTCTAGGACATTTGAACTGGTGAAATTAAGTCTTAAGCCTTTATGGAAAAATCAATCAGATCCTAAATTTATGCTAAGAATACAATCTAAAGCTGCCACGTGGGCAAATTATAAGTGTCACATAGGCAATATTAGGTTTTGTTTACCTAGGGGACTTGACTGCACTTTTTAAAATGTATTAAGATTTGATAGCATTCTGCATTTATGGTAAAGGACTTTCAGTACACTTTTCCGTGCATGTGTATCATGCTCAATGTCCATCAATGATTATTGACTTGGAAAAAGACATTTCATTTTATCAAAATGGTCTTATCTATGTAAAGCCTTTTGACCTTTGATGTTGAGCAAAATGTGCAGAGTCGACAATGAGAATGCTTCATTGAATTAGTGGACATTAGGAAAAAAGAAGGAAGAAGTAGTTGTAATGGAATTTCTGTAGCTTGAAATAAGGATAAGCGGGAGATATTCTTTCGAGGTGATTTGGATATGAGAAAGATGAACTTTATGCAACTCTGTGATGGATATGGTGGTTGAAAGGGAACATCGAAATTCTAAAGCCTAAACAACTGGGATTCCTGACTTTCGAGACCTTTTGACTCTGTCCTCTAATTGATTATATATGAATGTGTGGCATCTCCTTTGTGCCACTTCAGTCAATTTTATTGATTAAGTAAAGTTAAAAAAATAAATAAATCAAAACCTTTAGTTTTTGATTGTCATGGGGATTATGGGAAGGACAGCATGAGCAATTGGAAATTGGAAAGGAGTGTTTCAAGCACCGTTGTACTGACTGTCCCTCTCTCTCTATATATGCGAGATATTACTGTACAGTGGCTTGAAGGTTAGAATTTTGGTGCTATTAAATCAAGGAGGAAGTGCATTAAGATACTTTGGATGGGTGAAAAGATCTAGATGTCGCATAAAACCATGTGGTTTTATTGGGTAGGCCTGCCAATAATGCTTAGGAAGGTTCAAGAATGGACTAATGCATGAAATGGGATGGCTTGCTCTTGGAATTCCTATGTATACTTATGCTTAAAGAAGTCAGATGATTCTAGTGTCAGGAGGACTAAACATGTTTCATTCACAAAAGTTGCTCGGAAAAGGTGCCAGCATGCAAAAAACAGCATTACAGAATGGAGTTTGCTGCTGACAAAATAAAATGATGGAACTGAGGGGATGGGATTGGGTTCTTACCATCCCTGCATATTATGAGTATGCGTGTTAGGTGCGAGAATGATGGGCCAGATATGGCATATATTATCCTCTATGGATTGGTCTCTTGTGGAATCGTAGAATTAATGCTCTTTGGACTATTTGATAGAAAAGTAGCTTGTATATTGTTTATGTATTGCCTAAGAAAAAAAATAAAATAATTGCTTACATATATTGCAACTTGAATTGATTACTTGTTCATTGGTGTTGTGAGAATTTTGCAGCTAATGACTGATTTGCTTCTCATGACAGAACCGACCAGCTGAGTTAATTGCAAAGTTTCTTGATGAAAAGTTGCGTGCTGGTAATAAAGGAACCTCAGAAGAGGAATTGGAGAGTATACTTGATAAAGTTCTGGTTTTGTTTAGGTTCATTCAGGTTAGCTTGCTATATCTAATACGTTCTTCCAAAAAAAAAAAAAAAAAGTACTGTGATTGAAATAAAATGTGAAAACTTTGCTGGAGAATGTGAACTATTTTCACTCACCTTCCCTTTTTAAGGAAGTCATATGGAATTGGTTTTCATTATAGGGAAAAGATGTGTTTGAAGCATTCTACAAGAAGGATCTTGCAAAGAGACTGTTATTGGGGAAGAGTGCTTCCATTGATGCAGAAAAATCCATGATCACAAAGGTCAAGGACATGTTTGTCATTAAGCACTTTATGACTTGATTTTTTTTTTTTCTGTCTATTTTAACTTAGACTAGCAATATTTTGACAAACTGTGTACTGTTAATTCAGCTGAAGACCGAGTGTGGTAGTCAGTTCACAAACAAACTTGAAGGAATGTTCAAGGTGCGTCTTTGTTGCAGACTTTGTTTTGAACCATTTGAATCTGCTTTTTCTTATTGTAGATATGTTTTTTTCACTGTTGCCAAAAAATCATATTAGATGATCTGATACCTGTTTTATGCTAAGAAAATCCATGCAAAAAATTGTGGTCAGGAGAAAAGGTCAAGCCTATCTATCCATTCCTTTTCAATTGAGTTCAGTGTTTCAATATGATTTACCTTCTTCCATGCTACTAGAATAAAGAATTCTTTCCTCTTTTTGGAAGTGATGGCTTCCTGCTTCAATTCTTGTAATGCCTATGCTTGTAGTATTGAAAGGAAAAAAATAAAATATGGTAGAGGGTGTACTTGGGTAGTTTTTAAGTCTCTAAATATGCTTTGAGGATGTCATTTTTCCATTTGGTGTAAGTTTCTTGAAATTTCTACCTTTTTCAATTTTTAATGTGTCTCAATAAGACTTCTCCTATTTTTGCCTTTCTTAACTATGTCTTAAGGGCACTTGTTTCAGCTTCAAGCAACGTGTAGTTGGCAGATGACTGATTTAGCCTTCATTTTCTATTTTTTGGCTGAGTATTTAGCCTTCATCTTCTGTATTTTTGGCTGAGTATCTAGCATTCATCTTACTTGCTAAGAATTTGTTGCCAATCTTACTCCTTATCTGAAGAGTATGACTTTTTAATAATTTTATCCGGTTCCCATGAGAAATTGATCATTGAAGGAGCTTTTGCCAAATGTTTCTCTTTAAGAATTGCTCCACGGAGGTTCTATACTACTGCTGATATTATTGTGCAATTGTTTTGAGAAGACTTCCCTTCTGTATTTTAGATAGGGTGGTTAGGGTGATCATCATTGGTCTAGAATTGAAATGTTACCACATGTTTCAAAAGCAGTTATGTGGAATCTTAGCGTGCGTATAGTAATGTTTCTATTCCGGGAACAGTTTCTTTTAGAAACACTTTTTTTTTTTGTTTCTGTTCTCGGGAACAGTTTTTGAGTATTTGAACGCGTTTGGTAATTATACAAAATTTCTGTTCTCGGGAAAGAAATGCGTTTGAGTACGACCCGATATATTTTTATGATTTAGAATTTCTTTTAATTTATTAATAATTTTATTGCATTCTTCTTTTTTTCTTTTCTTCTCCTTCTGCCGGCGAGCGACCGGCCAAAGAAGGGTTGGCAAGGTCAGCCTCGGGGAGGCTCGCGGCCACCGGCGGCGAGGTCACCCCCAAGCCTCACCGTGACCGGGCGAGGCCGAGCCTCGCCCTCGTGGTGGTTGGGCGAGGCTCGGGGGCCTCGCCGGTGGCCGGCGAGCTCGGGCGACCTCGCCAGGGGGCTGACGAGGCTCTGGCGACCAGCTAGGGGAAGAAGGGAGGAAGAGAAAGAAGAAAGAGAAAAGGAAGAAAAGAAAAGGGAAAAAAGAACTTGATTCTTGATTCTTGTTTCTTGAATTGTTCTTGGGAACAATAAGCAACTTTTTTTTGTTTCTCGTTTCTATTCTAGAATTTGTTCCTAGGAACAAAAGATTTACCAATTGCATTTCTATTCTATTTCTACTTTCGGAAACAAAAAAACAGAAACAACTGTTTTATTTTTGTGAACAAAAATTCACCAAGCGCGTTTCTATTCTATTTCTACTATCAAGAACAAAAGAACAGAAATACTTGGTTCTCGGGAGCCTTACCAAACGGGCCCTTACTATCCTTAAGCCACTTGCGAAAGTTGACTTGACGTGAAAAACCCCAAATCGATACACTGTGACAAATTTAACAAAAGCTTTCTTATTGTAGCTAAAACTTGAAGTCAATGTCCTTAGGGTTACTAAAGAATTGTGCTTACCTGGTTGTGCAAGTGAACTTTGAGGTATATCCTTGGGCGTTCCGTTGCCATGTGATGACATCTTTGTTCAAGATGTGAAATGTTGCTCGATGTTACAGGAACATTTAGGGTAGAATTTTACTATTATAAGCCACCAATTGAAGATGACTTAGAAAGTTGGAATGGCAGCTTTTATTGTAGTTGGAACTTGAAGTCAATGTGATACTAAACAAGTGTGCTTACCTGGTTGTGCAAGTAGACATTGAGGTATATCCTTAGTTTTTGCATTGCCATGTGGTGATAACATAGGTGCTTATTTTCGACAAAGAGACGTTTTGCTTGTCAGTGACTTTTGCCTGGGTTTACCCTTTGGAATGCCTCAGGTTGGAATGTGCTTATACTTTAAATGGACTAGTTGGCATGACATCTAATATACTTGTAGGAGATGTTACTCGTGAATTGGTCATTGATCCTTTCATCTAATCCTCGTATGCTGTAGCACAGCCTATATTCATTTTCATAACAGGCCTTGCTTTGTTTATGCATGTGGGACTAACTTTTCGAACAAATTCTTGACATGCAGTCAGTATATAAGATGAAGAGGAAAGCCACTTCTTTGGGCCATTGAAAGAAGTCTTCTAATTTTGAGTGATAAGTCATAAAGCTTGCAAATTATACTTTGATTGACTCTTAACTCATCTAAAATAATTCTCATCCATCTTGCGACAGTTCACTAAACTTTTTCTACAGAATGGGTGGTCTAAAGTTAATTCATAATTGTAGCGAACTTCATCCTATTTTATTTTCTCTTGGTTATGCATAGAAAAATTTTGCTTTCTTCATATAGCTTCTGAATCCATATTTGTGATCAATTTATTTTACTCCATATTGCAGCATTGAATGTCCCTAATGTCCAAGTTTTCTTTTTTCCCCCTAGGACATTGAGTTATCAAAAGAGATAAATGAATCATTCAAGCAATCGTCACAAGCGAGGACAAAACTACCATCAGGAATTGAGATGAGCGTCCATGTGCTGACTACAGGGCAAGTTTTGTTCTTATGTGAATTTCTTCCCGCTTTTCCTTCACCAACCCAGGAAAACGGTAAAATAGTAGACCCAGTGACATTTTAGTCTAAGATTTTGTCTCTCTTACTTTAATGCAGGTACTGGCCCACTTATCCACCAATGGATGTAAGGCTTCCTCATGAATTGAATGTTTATCAGGTCTGCTCTGGCAAGATGGCTCAATGTCTCTGAGTTTTGATCCTGGAAGTTTAGTAGTATTTTCTGACATTCTTATACTTGGTAACAGGACATATTTAAGGAGTTTTACCTTAGCAAGTATAGTGGGAGACGTCTAATGTGGCAGAGTTCATTAGGTCACTGTGTACTGAAGGCTGATTTTCCGAAAGGGAGGAAAGAGCTGGCTGTTTCCCTATTTCAGGCAAGTCCATCCAATACCAGTTTCAATGGATGACAAGTCCCAAACTAGAAAGCCCAAATTTGCAGTGAACAATAACTCAAAACTGATGAGTTTGTTTAGGCAACACTCCTACAATTTTCTAAGCATCATCATTCTTAAGAGCACAACTGCATCACATGATTCCAAAGTGAATGCTTGCCAAGAGTTAGTAATTATTAATTGTCTTGAAAAGAAAGAAGTAAAAAACATTATTTGTTTAATCTCTCTTAAGCATTCAACTCCTGGGTGAAATGGGAACCTTTAAACAAGAACTGTAATAGGAAACCTTTACAAACTACCGAGGAAATATATTAATACTTAAAATAGGAAAGGGAATTCTAACAGGATTCTAATGAAACTCAAATCCTAAAAGATGAGACCATTAATTGAACTTGGAGAAGAATTCTAATCCTTTAGGACTTTTTTTTCTTTTTTGGGTGAGTCGATGCAATGGTTCATTTTCACCGTGGTGGAAATGAACAATATCTTGAGCAAATGTTGGCTTGCTTGATTTTGTTGACTGCATTGTCCACACCCCCCCCAAAAAAGAAATTCGGAGAAAACTCGTCCTCAAACTTGAAGTGCTGAACAATTAGATTTGTGAATTGTCCCTTTCAGCATGAGTTGATTTTGTTGGTTGCGTCACTGATGTCCTAAAATCATGCAAATTTTATTTTGTGAACCTTTATGTGTCTCCTGTATTTTAACTGTTTTTCAGTCTGCTTTCATGTCATTGTGCAGACAGTTGTCTTAATGCTATTTAACGATGCTCAGAAGCTTAGTTTTCAAGATATAAGAGACTCTACAGGCATTGAGGATAAGGAACTGAGAAGAACTCTGCAATCCCTTGCCTGTGGAAAAGTGAGAGTCCTTCAGAAGGTGGGTGCCATGGATCAGTACCCTGATGTACTTTTTTGCCTGGTATTATTGAACTGCTGTTGTTTTAATATCCTAGGTTTCCTTGACAGGTGCCCAAGGGCAGGGATGTGGAGGATGATGATTCTTTCGAGTTCAATGAAGCTTTTAGTGCTCCTCTTTATCGAATAAAGGTAGAGTTCTGAGATTTAGTTCAGTCATTGCAGGATTTATCTCCCCTTCACCCAAACAACCTGCTCCCAACCCACACCTATATTTCAAGCTAACAAGTGTATTGGAATGTGATCTTGATGTTGAATTTTCTTAATGAGCTCGCAGGTTAATGCTATCCAAATGAAGGAAACAGTGGAGGAGAACACAAGTACCACGGAAAGAGTATTTCAGGACCGTCAATATCAGGTTCTCTTAACTTGTGCTTTTTCATCTCCCGTAATTTTTATATGCCGATTGTGTATCTGAGAATGGAGAACAAATGTGATCATGAGCCATTAGTGATAGTTTGTCTGATTGGTCGAATTCTAGGTTGATGCTGCCATTGTTCGGATAATGAAGACAAGGAAAGTGCTTAGCCACACGCTTTTGATAACTGAACTGTTTCAGCAGGTAAATGTATACTAAATAGCCTGTATGTCTTTTTTCTGATGCAGAAATAGCACTTCAAAGTATTTCCACTATGCGGGTCGTTATTAAACCAATTCATTGTTAGAGCTAGGTTAGTTTGGTTGTTACTCTGAAGCACTCTGCATTACTCTAGCGAGATTAGCAGAGGTGAGCTGGTGGATTGTTAAAAACCTAGATACACTACAAGAATATTAGCACTGAGGGCCACCTCCCATCTAACGACATGTGTCAGTCTGTCATTTGTTGGATAAAACCTAGTGTCTTAGTTATCAAGACAATCGATTTTTTTTTATAACATAAGTGCATGTTATGGAGCACAGCTCGGCTGGCTTTTGATACTTGATGTGGGATCGGGCCCACGTGACATGCTTAACACTGGGTTCGAATCTTTTCAATGTTTTGTTTTGTTTGGGAGAGGGGAAAATGAAGATAAATAAAGAAAATTGGGGAAATTTTCAAAACTTTCCACTCGTTTCTTCTCACAAAAATTTCGATTTCTTCTAAGTTTCTACACCCTTTTCATTTTCACCCTTTTCCCTCATTGCTTTAACAAAAGATTTTGCTATTTCTCTTTTCATTTTATTTTCTTCCAATTGATTAATTTCATTTGAAAATATTGGTGCGTAAACGATGTCAACTCTTTTGTAAACCTATTGTATCAGGTATAGATGGGTTATCTTTTTATTATTATTATTATTATTATTATTATTAATTTTTTTTTTTCAAAAATTAAATGATCATTTGACATGTGTTACTTTTTGCAGCTCAAATTCCCTATCAAGCCAGCTGATCTGAAGAAAAGGATCGAAAGCCTGATTGACAGGGAATACCTGGAGCAGGACAAGAACAATCCTCAAATATACAATTACTTGGCTTAGTCAAATGTGCTATTTTGACTCAGAAGATGTCACTGTATATGACCAATGACATGAAAGTTAGGCTGCTCTTTTGGATTTGGAAAGCTTAATCCCCCCATCGGATTTTATTGTACAGTTTGGGCTGATCAGGATCAATTTTACCGCCTTTGGAGAGCATATTTTAATGCAATCACCATTTCTTTTACGGAGTATACGCATAAGGTGCTGGCCATGGGGTGTGGACTTACCGTGACCCACAGCTCGAGTGGGACGGATTCTGGCTGTGCCCTTTCTTTGGTTACCACTGCGGAGTCGCTGCCTGCTTGATGTCACACCATCACCGCACTCGAGGTCTCATTGTCCATCACCGCACTCGAGGTCTCATTGTCTTATCCTTCAAGCATGAATATCCGGTCTTGAAATCTCTCGTCTGATGGTTCCGTGACCGACCCTCCCAGCCAGCACCACACTTGTTTTGACCAAAGTTCACATTGTTTGCCAAATTTCTAAGTTGGACGACGGGTGTACCCATTTGGGCTTTTATCCTCCATTTATCATAAATATACTAGTTTTGTGATTTTTCATGGTTTTTATTTCAATTTAACAAAGTATATATTTGTCACAAAACGTCTTAATTTGAGGTTTACAAACATATTAATTTGAGGTTTTGGGGTTAAAAAATTAGTTTAGAGTAGATTGTCATAGGTAAAATTATTAATTTGAAATAAAATTATCACAGATGTATCGTTTTGGAATTTTTCATGATTAAAAATTAGTTTGGAATAAATTTATCATTTATATACCAGAGTTTGAGGTTTTTCATTATAAAAAATTAGTTTGGGATAAATTTGTAATATACTTGTGCACCAATTTAAGTTTTTCATGGTATTAACATAAAAGTTTATAAATTATGGATTGCAATTCTACTTTGATAACTAAACTTTATAAGCCCAGAACAGTAAAAAAAAAAAAAAAACCCAAAAAATCTAATAGAGGATAGAAAGTTGGTATGATGATGTAGTATCTTTTTTTTGGTCAGTGGTATGATGATGTAGTATAAAACAACACAGTTTTAAAATTATTTTCATATATTCTATATTTATATATTATCATCTGAAACATTAAAAATAAAAAATATAGAGGTGGCTTAGTGGGTAGCTCAGCGTGCTCATGTTTTTCTTTGGGCAGGTGTAGATATGTCATTTTGTCTAGATTTTTATCGAATTCTAGATAAAATTTCACCCGTAATTACTCTAACACGACAAATCGCTTTTGAGGCATTAAACCCCTCTTCTTCTTCTTTTGTTTTTTCGCTTTTTATCTAAAGGAGGAGTATTTCTTTTATATAATGTACGAATTAATCATTTGAGAATGTACACGGTGTGTTTTATTTGAATATGATTTTGAAAGAAGACTATGGGAAATAAAGTATATGCACTTGTGTCATAGTTAGCTCTGCTATGAGATCTCCCATGAGTCTAAATGAAAGATCATGTTTTAGGCCTCAAAAGAAAGGCACGATCATTTGTTAGAAGTCCTAAAATATCTTATAGGCGACACAAAAGATTAGACAAGCTTAAATCAGGTGATTTTTCATCAAAAGAGCCCTATTTTTCAGAATACTTATATTGTACAACAGTTGTATAACAGCAAAATTGTCCTCAAATACCGCTTCAATGAAGTCGTAAAATAATTAACTGAGTCCTAGCATTAATAAACACAAAAGGGAGCATGAATTAGTTAAGATCCAGACAATTGGAAGCATTTGCATCATGCAACCTGAAGCCTATAAAAGTCATACCTCCAAATCGATCAATCAGAAAACACCTCGAAGCCTATAAAAGGAACCTCAAGCGGCTCTCCCGAGGAGGACGGAGAGAAGGAAAGGCACCAAATTCAGGGGTAAAACCAGAACTGTTGTAGCAGCAACTTTGAAGAACTTTAGAAAATGTTACCCCTCGCAAGTACCTGGGAACTAATGATGTTTGGAAGTTACAAGGACACAAAGTTACACTAGAAACGGTAGTGACTAGCCCGAGGTTAACAGCAAACACGACCGACGATTCCCAAAACCATTCGGATCAGAAATCTCCGAGAAGTCCACATCATCATATTCGAATTTTGACCTTTAAACCTACATCTAGCATGTGGATCAAGGTACTATTCTTTGTGAAATTAGAATTCCAAGAGTGCCATAACTTCTTTCTTCTTCTTTTTCACTTAAATGCCATAGATTTTAAAAATAAATCACTTAGTGCTATTGACGATTTGTCTCATCAGAAAAAGCAATGTGGCATTAAATAAGAATAGAAGTTGACATGGCTCGCTAGTAAGCTAAAGTTAGCAATTAATAAGGCAAATGGCATTGTTTAGATATTTGATTAAAGATTCCTAACCTTGTCTAAAGAAATTGGGGCAAAATTTAACTTTCTTCTTCAAAAACCCTAGTCGAAGCACAATTCTTCAAATTTGGACAAAGCATATAAAATTTGCAATGGGGACCAAGAGCAAGAGAAGGTCATTTTTTTTTTGTTACGAAGCCCTAATTTTTCCCTCCACGCCGTCGCCTTTTCTTGTGCCTTTAGTCTTTGCTGAGTGAGAGAGATGATACTGAGTAAACAGAGCGAGCAAGTGAAGGAGAAGACAAGGCAGGCGCAAGAGAGTAAGCTTCATCGTCCACAACAAGTTTTAGATAGGAAACTTTGAGAGAGAGATGTTGTCATTTGACAAAGCATTTAGAGAGAAAAAGACATTCCCGTTTCTGTAGAGGAAGCATTTAGATAGAGAGAAACGGCAATTACGTCTTTTTTTGTACTCTGTCATGTTGGATAAAGATTTTTCATGTTGGACTACAATTTTTTTTTTTTTTTTTTTGAAGTCATGTTGAAATGAAAAACCCATGTAATATGAATTGCTAGAAAGGGCACTTGAGTAAATGAAAAAAAAATTATGGCGCTTAAGTAAGTGTTGTATAAAGTTATGACATTCCTAATATTCTAATCCTAGCCCTTACACGAGTTCAATGAGGACATATTTTAAGGCATTTGCTAGGATTTAGAGCAAACCCCCGTTGAAGTAAGAGTTAGTGTAATATCGGGGGACTTCCAAAACCAACATTTGGGTAATTTATCTTGATCCCATCCGAAAGGGGACATAGAAAAGGGATACTAACTAGGCCTAGAGGGACATAAACACTCTAGAAACTCTCAGGGTAATAAAGGAGAGGTTGATACAAGAACATCACAAGGAAAGGTATGAAAGAGATTTCCCAAAAGCACTGAAGCTAAACAGTTAGCATCACAGATCTGCTGCAAATGTTCTTCGGTTTTTGTTTTGTACACGTGAAATAGCAGTTGATGTTCGACCCATTCTAGTAATCTTAGTTCGTATAATGTCTATATAATCTTTTGCATAAATTTCTTGGCTTTTCAAGCCCACTTGGTGTGTCCAACTCATCTTCTCCCGATCATATCCGCCTCAATCTGCACTTAATTTCTAATAGTGAGAGTGAGCTTGTTTGAATTTTCTTCAATCAACACCAATCGATCCTAGGCAGTATAATTTCTTTAGTATCCTATGCATATATTTCACAGATTTTTTAGTTCATTTGATAGTTATAACATATTTTCTTCCCGACCATGTCCCCCTCAGGTCTTCAGTTCTGCATAAAAGTTTTTGGTATTGAAGGTGATTTTGTTTGAGTTTTTATCTATAGATAACCATTGATAATTGACCTGACATTCCTATCCTAGTTATTGTAGTGTCTCTAGCATCTTGTAGATAAATTTCAGTGTTTGAAGCCCATTTGATAAGTTGAACTCACTTTAGTATGCCTACCTTAGTACTGCATTAAATTCTTGACAGTAGCGGTTATCAAATTCAAGCCAAAAGAGCCGATATCCGACTTAGTTCTTCTATTATAGTTAACTATAATGTCTTTAGTCGGTTGTTCACAAATTTTGCAACTTTTCAAACTCTTTGATAAAGATTGCCTGGCAACTCCCTTATTTTTTAATGTCCGTTTGCCTATGAGTCAATTTTATCCTCCAAAAGCAGACTTTGACACTCGGCCAAGTTGAGCATGACCTCTAAAGGTTCAAACTTGAGCAGGGCCCATCCAATGACCTAAGTCTGGGAGTGAAACGAGACCTCTTTTCCTTTCTCATTTCATGTGCCTCTCTTGTCCCTTGCAAAAGTATGGTTCTCGGTCTCAATATAAGAACGGGCCCAAATCACTTGAATCGATACGATCCTGATCGGTTCAAGCCAAACCTCAAACTTTTATTATTATTATTATTATTATTATTATTATTATTATTGACAATCTATGTTTAATTATCTCTCAAATTTCTAAATTCTTAATATGCCATTGTTAAGTGATTGAAATTTAATTACTTGATTCTTTTAATTTAAGAAAAAACTAAATTGATACACTTGGAATTTAACGGGATATATTTTTTGATCCATGCATGTGGTTGAGGCATATTTCCGATCAACTGCTAATATCAACTCTTTTAACTTTTTGATGTTTGATCATTACTTTTGATTTGTTTATTTCAAATTTGTAATTACATCTTTAAATTTCTAAAGTCTTTTGAGCCGGTTCAATGAATAAAAAATCGCTTGCATGATAAGTCAAGCTTGATTCAAGTTATGCTCAAAAAATTACGGACCTTTTGGAATGCCAAAAATTTCTAGATTTTCTATTTTCTGAATCTATTCTTTTTGTCATTTTTTTTTTGCCAGAGTTTTCTAATTTCATTTGGAAACGAGTTTGATATCTATATCTGTCCATTCTCAAATGAAAACATAGACTCCAAACTCTCAACTTAAAATGAGAACCCCAACATGATATTTTTGCCCCTTTTTTTCAAACTTTTATTTCCTAAATCTTTTAGCACCCCTATTCCGTCAAGTCCCAAAATTTATGACATCGTAGCGTACAATACCGTATAGGAAATCCCATAGATAACTGGCCTCTTTGTTTTTCATTTGACAATTTCCCCATCTTAAATAATCAAAAAAGAGAAGCCCAAAATCTGAAAGCAAAATGAAAATGCACATCTTCCATCCGATTCCATTCCTTTCAATTTGCGGACAGATTACAAACCCAGAAAACAAAAATCACAGCAAAACGGAGAGAACATCGAATCGGAGCAGAAGAAGAACAATCGCGGATCGGACGTATCGTCGAAACGCAGAAGAGCAAGAGAGCATTGATCACGCGATCTTGGAAGGAACGGCGGGTGCGGCGTCGATAGGCTTCTTCGGCTCCAAATCTAGGGTGTCAGGGCTAGGGTTGGGAGCGATCAGAGGGGCGCGACCATTGCCGCCGCGGTCGTCGTCGGGGTCGTAATCAGGGTTAAGGGACCGGTCGATGGCTTCCCGGCCTCGTTCGAGGCAAGGCTTGCAAGCGATCTCGATGGCGATCCAACCCAGCACCACTCCCGCGATCGCTATGAGCGCGCTCGTGATCGCCGCCATTTTTGTTGCTCTCCTTCCGCACAGAGAGATGAGAGGGACGGCGAAGGAGACCAACCCCCCCAGACCCAAAGGCAGGCTCGAAACGGTGCGAGTAGCGCTTCCGATACGAATGGGGACCGAAATGACAGAGAGAAAGAAGATGCTGGGACTCCGATTGGGCAGCCTCACACCCCTTTTAACCCACGCTCACCTTTTAGTAAAGCATCGAAATTGGGCGTGAGTCGGAATTCATTCGGACCGAGAGCGTGTACAAACATGTCGATGTAAAGTGGTAAGATCTTTTTCCAAAAAAAAAAAAAAAAAAAAAAAGTGAGTAAGAAGATGTCAAAACTAGTCCCATCTTTGATCGCTAATTTCGATCCTAATGCTACCATAGAATCGCAAAAATTTAGTCCCCCATTATATCCCCCTATGGAGAATTTGTTGAAGTGTTGGTTGGCATCGAGCAGGCAAAGGGCGCACTCGTGCCTTGCTCGGTGGTTGTGAGCTGGGACCCCACCACCTTGCAAGGGTGCTTACCCTTCTCGATTGCCACTCAAGGGCCTATTGCCTTCGTAGAAATGCCCGATTCATATGCGGAAGGCAAGTACAATATCAGTGGCTTCGCCGTTGGTATAGTGAAGGATGATTCGGTTATAGATGGAGAAAACGTTGTTGGTGATATGCTCATTGGCTTGCCGTCAAGTCTCAAGTGGGTTGCATTCGAATGGTTTCTCTCTTATCAGAAGGATTCAGTTTTATCTTGCCCAATATGTTCACGTGTGCCCTCTAATTCTATGATCTTAATTTGCTAATTTCTTTAATAGAGTTTTGGCCCGAAGTGGCCTTTCCTTGACAGACCAGCTCAGCTTGCTGGTGAAGCTATGACGGTGGGTGAAGCTTTGATGGTTCCTACTGCTATTTATGTCAATCAATTATATTTCTAATGGAAACTAAAAACCAAGAGCAGTCGGTGCAAAGAATAAGAAGATGCCTAAAATTTTCAAATAGTTTTTTGGTGAATCCAGAAGGTTTTTCAGGGGGTTTGGCTATTTTTTGGGATGAACAGATAACCATTTCATTAGAATCGCATTCTGAATACTTTATCAACGTGCGTTGCCTTTTCCATGATAGTAGACAGGTTATGCAGATTACTTTTCTACATGCTCTTAATGCCTTTCAAGACAGCGTATTACTATGGGATGAAATACATAGAACCAGTGTCATAAATCATCTTCCTTGGCTCTGCATTGAGGATTTTAATGACATTCTGTACCATTGGGAAAAAGTGGGAAAGAGGATGGCTGATCACTTTCGTCTTACAGCTTTTAGAGATTTTTTGCAGTCCTGCTCACTAATGGATCTAGAAAGTAAGGAGTGCGCTTTTACATGGTCAAATAGAATGGATGGAGACGATAACGTTAGAGATAGGTTGGACAGAGCTCTTTGTACCATGGATTGGAGAATAGCTTATCCAGATGCAAAAGTTACAGCCCTACTAGATATCGGTTTTGACCATAGTCCTCTCATTCTATCAACTACACCCACAGTGCAACGCAAGCGAAGAGAGTTCAAATATGAAGCATATTAGGTTGAAGATGATGATTGTAGGCGGATTGTCGGCAAACATGGGAGGATTCTTACAAGAAGAATATGGCTGTAAAAGCGCATAAAGTGGCAATTCATCTAGCGGCGTGGAGTAAAAAAGATTCCCCAACGCTTATAAGAAAATCGAAGGCATGAAATCTTAACTTCAAACTCGATGAACAACCCCATATTGCAATACGATCGGTTTCGAATTCAGCACATCACCAAAGAGATCAAAGCACTATGGCGACAAGTAAAGATGTTCTAGGGAATGGGATCTAGAATTAAGTGGCTTAAATGGGGGGATCGAAATACAAAGTTCTTTCATGCCACTACTATACAACGGAGAAACGGAAACCACATCTCCATGCTGATGAATGCCGAAGGAGATTGGGTGAGGGATAATGAAACCCTTAAGGATATGACGATGGACTTCTTCAAAAACTTATACACTTCAGGGGGTCCAAGGAACTTTCAGCCTATTCTCAACCAAATTCCACATTCAGTTGATGCAGTTATGAATCTCAAACTCACTGAACCCGTTACTATGGAAGAAGTTTTATGCTGCGACTCACCAGTTGGGCGCCACCAAAACTCCTGGACCAGATGGATTGAATGGCCTCTTTTTCCAGCAGCATTGGCAGGAAATCGGTCCAGACATTCTTCGGGAGGTGCAGCTCTTCTTTGAGTCTGGATCTCTTACCCCAGCCCTGAACAAAACCCAAATTATTCTCATTCCTAAAACCCAAAACCCAGAGAAGTTAGAGCAATTTCGACCCATAAGTCTTTGCAACTTTGCCTACAAGATTATCCCTAAAATACTTACCAACAGATTAAAACCTCTACTACTAGACATCATTAAAGCGGAGCAAAGTGCCTTTGTAGGGAGTCGGCAAATTTAGGATAATATTCTGATTGTACCCTACATAGATTACGAACTCGAGATAGGAGGAAAAAATTCCAAGCCATTCTTAAAATTGACATGCATAAGGCTTATGATCGGATAGAGTGGGATTTCCTGCAAGCGTGTCTACGCAAGATAGGCTTTTGTGAAGAATGGGTGATGTGGGTTATGCAATGTGTCACAATAGTGTCCTATAGCATTAAGTTTAATGGGAGTCCTTACCATATTTCAAGCCTAATCGGGGTATTCGTCATGGAGATCCTTTATAGTGGCAAATGTCCTATCTCATATGATGAAGGAAGCACTCGCAGCAGACACTCTCCATGGTATTAAACTAAATAGAAATTACCCAACTCTCTCACATTTATTATTTGTAGATGACTCTTATCTTTTTCCTGGATGGTACAATTTTGGAATGTCAAAACTTGGCGAATATCTCAACCAATACTGTTATACATTAGGTCAGGCTATCAATCTGAACAAATTTGGTATATTTTTCAATAAAGATTGTCCAGAAAGCCTTTGAAGAAACATGGTCTCAATGTTGAGAGTTCCCGAAATTGCAAAGATAGGAAAATATTTAGGGATTCCTTCGGATTGGGGGGCCTCGAAAAAAGATATGTTTGCTTGGATACTAGCTCGAGTAAATAATGTTTGCTTGGATACTAGCTCGAGTAAATATGAAGTTGGAAAGTTGGAAAGAAAATCTGCTTTCGCGAACTGGTAAGGAAATATTTCTAAAATCAGTTGTGCAGTCTATATCTCAATATGCAATGTCAATTTTCAAAATTCCATTATACATTGTTAGAGCCATTGAGAAGAAATTGCCAACTTCTGGTGGAGAAACAACAACAAGACTATTGTTTTGCACTGGAGGAAGTGGGAACTTCTTAAGCTTCGCAAGGCAGAAGGCGGACTTGGCTTTAAGGACCTACTTGCCTTTAGCACCGCGATGTTAGGAAAACAAGCCTGGCAGATTTCTCACCATCCGAACACACTTTGGAGTCAACTTATGAAAGGCCTTTATTTCCCAAATTGTGACTTTTGGAAGGCCGGGAGAGGGTCACATCCATCGTGGGGTTGGCAAAGCTTAATAGCTAGGAGAGATGCAATTGCTCCTCAAGTGAAGTGGGTAGTGGGTAATGGACATAAAATTTCAATTTGTGAGGATAAATGGATGAAAATTGGACCAACTGGAGGATCTCTGAGGCAGAATGAACCACTCAAGGTGGCAGACCTGATAAATATTGAAGGTGCAACATGGAAGGAAGACCTCTTGCGGTCCATGTTTAATGATACCCTAGTGGCAGAAATTAGAGCTATCCCTATTGGCCTCCCAAGCACAGAAGACAAACTGGTGTGGGAAAATAACAAATTTGGAAATTATATGGTGAAGAGTGGATACTTTCAAACCAGAAAACCCACAAGGAATCATAGCGACTCACGGCCAACAACATCCCACCAGATTTATCAACACTTATGGAATCCGACATACAACTAAAAATAAAGTTCTTCCTATGGAGTGCCTGTCAACATGCTTTGCCGACTTTAGATAATCTTTACAGGAGGAAGATAGTACCTATTCCAATGTGTCCACTTTGTAATCTAGAACCGGAGACGGTCGAGCACACCTTGCTGCTTTGTCCCTGGACATCTCAAATATGGAATGAGCCTCCCCTGCAAGTCCAAATCAACCGAATGGGCCTTACACGTTTTGATGATTGGTTGTGCAAGTATCTCGCTAGACCAGGGAACTCTTGTAGTTTTGAGCTGGTTGCGAATGTCTTATGGTGCATTTGGAAGGATCGCAACCACTTCATCTTTAGGAAAAATCCTCTCAACCTTTATCAAACCCTGTTCAGAGCTACAATGCTACAAGTAAGCTTCACAACTTGGAATGAGAAGTCACAGAAAGGGAAGCAAGGACAAGGCCTACCTAGCAAGTGGCAACCACCGACCCCAGGAGTTCTCAAAATCAACATTGACGCTTCATTTGACATTGCCTGCATAGCGAACACTTCCACTGATTTTAGCCAAAAAAATCTGATGTATATTAACGACATATCTTCAGATTCTGACCTGGGTTTAGTTTCAACTTGTGATGATGCACCGGCCCAGCAAAGTGCTCCCCCAACCTTCACCCCAAAGTGTTGATTGACAACATGGCCGACAAGCGTCTCCAACGCATCACATAACCCAAAGGAACAAAGCTATGTTTGGATGGATAGTAAGTACAGAGCTGCGATGCCCCAAGTAGACACGAGCGGTAATGTCAGGGCCCAATTAGTGCGGGAAAATGCCCGGAGACCCCAATACTTATCTAGTTTCATTAGAGAGGAGAGCCGAAACATGCCCACCAGCAAAGCTATCACACCCCGATCCTCAGGCACGCACACATCCCTCTACTTGGTCGATTTTAGAATGCGATATCCTAAGACTATGTATCGCCAACCCTTTCATTTATCAAGCACATACGGAAGCAGTTATAAATCCCCAAACAATAAAACAATGGGATAGAAAAGCAGGCCATATTTTTCATATTGAAATCTACAACCAAACCTTTATACATAGCACTAAACAAAGTACTTCACAAACTATTCACGACTTCAAAGTCTCACTCTATCTACACATATACATAGGGTTTAGAAAAGAGATGGGATTTCAATCCTCATCTGGGTTATACTCAAGATCGTCCTGATCTTCTTCTAACCCCTCTTATTTGATTCGCTCTCCTCTTCCTCGGGCTCCTCCTCTTCTCCTTCAGGCTCGTCCTCGGCTTCAGATGTCGGCTCATCTTCAGGTACCTCTTCTGCTGCACCCCAGTCTTCGTCCTCCTCCGGTTCTTCCACCTCCTGTTCCTCAATCTCATCACCCTCGTCATTCCAGTTATCGTCATCAACTGATTACACAGGAGTATGGGCTTCAGCCGCAAGTGCCGGGTCCTGAACATTAACAACCGACCCATTCGCGTGGTTTGCTGTACCCTCCCCGAAAGCTTCTTCCAAAATGGGCCCCTCTTTTCGCCCGTCAAAGTATTCACGGTACCATGACCTATAAGGGTGGGGCCTCATAGCGTTTTCTCCTACGTCAACCCAGACGATTGAGTTAACAAGGACGTACTCTTGTCCTTTTGGGTGAGGGTGAATATGGTAATGGATTTCTATCTCAATGACCTCCTGTGGAATGCCGAAATGCATAGCGGGATGACGAGGTGGAGGAGGAGGTGGTGGTGCTGCCATCTACGGGCCTAAAATGTTGTCCCACAACCGGGATGAGACTACGTCTCAACAAGTTCTACCCCACTAAGACCCGATTAGTAAACTAATACATTATGGGCTGCCTAACCACGCATAGGTCAAAGGACTTACCTTGGCCTTAGATCTCACCTGCAAGTCAGTACAATTCATAATAGACACCCACTTAATTAAATCGAACCAGTCGATTACATGTCACCCAAATCATTCTCCACAAAGGAATATCTAGAAGTCAGGCCATGTGCATTCTCCAGGACGACATACCAAGTCTCCGAGCCACGTGCCTCAGACCTTGGGTGATGCGGGAGCATCCAACGTAGCTCCATTGACCAACTCAAAACCATCGATGCTTATCCAAGCCAATAAAGAAGTTGGGCATTATGTGCTTTGATGGATCATTTTGAATGAATAATGTTAATTACTTATCGGTACTTTGTGGTATATCGATAACTATCAATGGGAGGTCATTTTAGATGTTTTGTATGACCAATTGATGAAGTTTCAGGAGGATTATTTTCTGGTAAAGGGAGGAGCTCGAATTTTGGGAAGGCTAAAGGTTCACGAATGCAGTTCAAGAATATGGAAAGCCAAAGGTTCAAGAACACGGAAAGCTAACGGTTCGAGAATGCGGAAGGCCGAAGATTAAAGGCATTTAGTTTCCGTGTTAATAAAGGCTTTTTATTAAGTTCCTAGGTGTTTTTATTTTATGTAGCTGAAGAGTCGAACATTTAAGTTCCTAGGTCATTAAAGTTTGTTTTTAATATTTCCTAAGGCTAAAATCCTCCTATAAATAGAGGAAACTATCCAATGTAGGGGAGACACGAATTTTATGAATGAAAATGGTGAGATTTCCTCTACTTGAGTGAACTCCTTTGGAGAGTGGATAACTCATTTCGGTTTCTTTATCCTTGAAGAGTAGATCACTCCTTGGTGGTGAGCCAAGAAGCCCTTTATCCTTGGCTGGTGGAATCTTTAGGCCTTGGTGGTGAGCTTCTCCTATCCCGAAGTCCTCCTTGGCTGGTGGAAGCTTTAGGCCCTGGTGGTGAACTTCGTAGATCTCGATCTGCATCCTTGGTTGGTGGCGCTGCCTTTATACCTTGGAAGGAGATTGTTTTTATCTTTTCTTATTCCTTTTCATTTCTTCCCCGTATACTCTACTCCATACACTTAACCACAAAAATCCCCTTATAAAAAAATCCATTCTGGAATCACTTACCCCATCACGCATCAAAATATTGGTATCAGAGCCAAGGTTCAACTCATTTGAGTGATTCCTTTCTTTCTTCTATTACAAATTCCTTATGGATGATCCAGTTCCAAGAGGCTTGACTCTGGAGCAAGCGCACAATGAAAGGCGAGATCATGCAATCCAAAATCTTCAACAACAAATGGAGCGAGTCCTCAATCTTCTAGAGAATCCGGCAAGACAAGGACAACCAGCAAGGCGTCCCAACGAGCGGCATCGGCGTGACGAATCCGAATGTCGTCAAAATTCTAATGGCGATTCCGAGTCCACTGGAGACAACCGAACGATTCTGCATTCTAGTGATTCTGAATCTCCGATTCGAAGACGAAGACAAAGAGGGAGGCATAAGGAGGATGAAAGAGACATTAAGGTGGAGGTCCCTGAGTTTGACGGTAATCTCAATCCCGACGACTTTGTTGATTGGCTACACACAACCGAACGAATTTTTGACTTCAAGTCCTATTCGGATGAGAAGAAATGTAAGGTTGCTCTCCTAAAGCTGACCAAATATGCTTCTCTATGGTGGGAGAATCTAAAGCATCAATGAGCAAAGGAAGGAAAAGGCCGGATCAAGTCTTGGGAAAAACTCAAGAAGTTGATGAAGAAGAGGTTCTTGCCCGACAACTATAAGCAAGATCTCTTCCTCAAACTGAATTCCCTACGACAACAAGGGATGAATGTTGACGAATACATTTGTGAGTTTGAACAACTCAAAATGAGGAGTGAAGTTCCCGAAGTTCCCGAGCAAACCATTGCTCGCTTCCTTGGCGGCATGAATCGAGAAATTGCTGATATGGTTGAACTTCAACCGTATTGGTCCTTTGAAGACGTATGCAAGTTAGCCATAAAAGTCGAAAAACAATTGAAGAGCAAGAGGTTTTCCTCCAGAACCTCAACAAAGGCGACATCCTATTTTAAGGGTGCTTCCTCAAGCAAGGGCGAGAGTACGTCGACAAAAGATAGAGGCAAGGGAAGACTTGCAGAGCCTTCCAAAGAAGTCCAAAAGAAGTTTAAAGGCGATGCAAGGAAATGCTTTAAGTGCCATGGTTTTGGGCATTTACAAGCAAATTGTCCAAATCGAAGAGTTATGACACTTCAAGAAATTGAGGAGATCAATTTGCGCTTCAAGAGGCTGAGAGCAATCAAGACCAAAATATTGCTGAATCAGATGGGGAAGAAGAAGTACTAGAGAAAGCCGATGATAGTGAGTTGTTGATCATCCGAAGAGCCTTGCATGTTGAAGTTTCTCCTAATAAAGAGCAAAGGGAGAATATATTTCACACCCGTTGCACTATTAATGGAAGGGTGTGTTCGGTGATCATCGATGGTGGGAGCTGCACCAATGTTGCTTCGACAACTCTTGTCGACAAGCTGAAGCTTCCAACAAGGAAACATCCTCAACCATACAAGCTCCAATGGCTCAATCAAGGGAATGAACTCAAGGTAACCAAATGTGTTCTTATATCCTTTTCGATTGGGAAGAACTATCGAGATGAGGTTGTATGTGATGTGATTCCTATGGAGGCATGCCACTTGTTAATGGGTAGACCGTGGCAATTTGATATAAATGCTATGCATGATGGTCGGAAAAACACATACTCTTTTCATAAGGAACAAAAAGGCATTACTCTTTTACCATTGAGTCCTTATTCGATACATAATAATCAACCTAGGGAGGGAAACACTTGTAAGGAAAATCTGTTCTTGAGTGAGACACGGGTTGAGAGAGCCATTAGCAAACAAAAGAATGTATTTGCTTTGCTTGTGGTCGAGAAAAAGAGTGAGATAGAGCGACCCATACATCCAAAAATACATTGCTTGTTGAAAGAATTTGCAGATGTGTTTCTGGAGGATTTGCCACTTGGATTACCTCCCATAAGAGGTATTGAGCATCAAATCGATTTGATCCCCGGTGCTCCACTACCAAACAAGCCAGCTTATCGATGCAATCCAGAGAAAACAAAGGAATTGCAAAGACAAGTTGATAAACTTATCCTCAAAGGATACGGCCAGGAAAGCATGAGTCCCTGTTCTGTTCCGGCTCTACTTGTGCCTAAGAAGCATGGTACATATCGCATGTGTGTTGATAGTCGGGCTATCAACAACATCACCATTAAGTATAGGTACCCTATACCTAGACTTGATGATATGCTTGATGAATTATGTGGTTCTTCTGTGTTTTCAAAGATAGATTGGCGGGGTGGTTATTATCAAATCAGAATGCGAGAAGGTGATGAATGGAAGACGGCTTTCAAGACCAAGGGAGGCCTTTATGAGTGGTTGGTTATGCCATTCGGATTATCTAATGCTCCGAGTACCTTCATGAGACTTATGAATGATGTTCTTCGTTCCTTTATTGGTCGATTTGTCGTTGTTTATTTCGACGATATTCTTGTTTATAGCAGGAACGAGGAGGAGCATATCTCTCATTTAAAACAGGTCATCAATGTCTTGAGAGATCAAAAACTGTATGCTAAAATGGAGAAATGTGAATTCTTCTCTCCAAGCATTGTGTTTCTTGGTTATGTGGTTTCCAAAGATGGAGTCTCTGTTGATGAAACCAAGGTGGAAGCTATGAAGACTTCGCCGGTTCTGAAGTCCATTTCTGATGTAAGAAGTTTTCATGCACTTGTTTCTTTCTATCGACGTTTTGTCAAAAACTTTAGTACCATCATGGCTCCTATAACTAAATGCATGAAGAATGGTGCTTTTGAATGGACAAAGGCTGCTGCTTTGACATAATCAAGCAGAAAATTCGCACTTCTTGATTTTGATAAAGTATTTGAAGTTGAGTGTGATGCAAGCGGAGTTGGTATTGGTGCTGTTCTGGTGCAAGCACAAAAACCATTGGCATATTTCAACGAGAAGTTATCTGATTCCAAGAGGAATTATTCAACTTATGACAAAGAATTCTATGCCATTGTCCGAGCTCTTGATCATTGGAGTCATTATTTGAGACCAAAACAATTTGTCCTTCATTCTGATCATGAGGCGCTTAAGTTTATTAGCGGCTAATGCAAGCTTAATTCTAGACATAAATGGGTAGAATTTCTTCAATCATTTTCTTTTGTCTCAAAATATAAACCTGGGCACACTAATGTTGTAGCAGATGCTTTATCAAGAAGATATTCTATGCTTGCTATTCTGGACTCTAGGATTGTTGGATTTCAATCAATGAAAGAACTTTATTCTGAAGATGTGCAGTTCTCATCCATCATCAACAATTACAAGCGGGGAGTTCAAGGTATATATTCTTTGCAAGATGGGTTTCTTTTTAAAGGAAATCAATTATGTGTCCCGAAGAGTTCTTTTCGCGAATTGCTTATTCGAGAGGCGCATGGTGGAGGATTGGCTGGTCATTTTGGTATTAACAAAACTCTTGAGGTTCTTCGAGAGCATTTCTATTGGCCAAAGATGAGTGGAGATGTGCATGCTATCATCTCAAGGTGTGCAACTTGTCAAAGATCAAAAAGCCATTTCCATCAAGGCTTGTATACTCCACTTCCGGTACCATTGCAGCCCTGGGAAGATGTTAGCATGGATTTCATTGTGGCTCTACCAAGAACTCAAAGAGGGAAAGATGCTATCATGGTGGTCGTCGATCGGTTCTCTAAAATGGCTTATTCCGTGCCATGTCGCAAGACCAATGGTGCATCTCATATTGCTGAATTATATTTCAAAGAGATTATTCGCATTCATGGAGTACCAAAGACCATTGTGTCGGATCGTGATTCCAAGTTTTTAAGCCACTTTTGGAGGACTCTCTGGAGAATGCTTGGTACAAGACTCTTATTCAGCATAGCTTGTCATCCACAAACCGATGGCCAAACGGAGGTGACAAATCGTACTCTAACCACTCTTCTTCGTGGTATGGTGAGTAAATCTTTGAAAGATTGGGATTTAAAGCTTGCGCATGCTGAATTTGCTTACAATCAATCACCAAGTTATACTACTAGTCGATCGCCATTTGAAGTTGTGTTTGGAATTAATCCTCTCACACCGATTGATTTGATTCTAATTCCGTCTAACTCTCAAGTGAGCTTTGATGGCAAGAAAAGAGTTGACTCAATGAAGAAGCTCCACGAGCAGGTTTGATCCAAGATTGAAAAGGCCAACGAATCTTACAAGAAGAAAGCTAATCAACATCGCAAGAAGACTCAATTTCAACCGGGCGATCTTGTGTGGCTTCACTTGAGGAAGGAGAGATTTCCATTTTGATGAAAGAACGAGCTCAAGCCTAGAGCTGATGGTCCCTTTAAAGTTATTGAGCGAATTCGTGACAATGCTTATAAGATTGACCTTCCGGGAGAGTTTGGAGTTTCAGCAACGTTTAACGTGGGAGACCTTTCTCCTTACTTGGAGGATGAAAACCTTCTAGATTTGAGGGCAAATCTCAAACAACCCGGGGAGGATGATGCGAGAGCGTCCAACGTAGCTCCATTGACCAACTCAGAACCATCAATGCTTATCCAAACCAATAAAGAAGTTGGGCATTATGTGCTTCGATGGATCATTTTGAATGAATAATGTTAATTACTTATCGGTACTTTGTGGTATATCGATAACTATCAATGGGAGGCCATTTTAGATGTTTTGTATGACCAATTGATGAAGTTTCAGGAGGATTATTTTCTAGTCAAGGGAGGAGCTCGAATTTTGGGAAGGCTAAAGGTTCACGAATGCGGTTCAAGAATATGGAAAGCCAAAGGTTCAAGAACACGGAAAGCTAACGGTTCGAGAATGCGGAAGGCCGAAGATTAAAGGCATTTAGTTTCCGTGTTAATAAAGGCTTTTTATTAAGTTCCTAGGTGTTTTTATTTTATGTAGCTGAAGAGTCGAACGTTTAAGTTCCTAGGTCATTAAAGTTTGTTTTTAATATTTCCTAAGGCTAAATCCTCCTATAAATAGAGGAAACTATCCAATGTAGGGGAGACACGAATTTTATGAATGAAAATAGTGAGATTTCCTCTACTTGAGGAACTCCTTTGGAGAGTGGATAACTCATTTCGGTTTCTTTATCCTTGGAGAGTAGATCACTCCTTGGTGGTGAGCCAAGAAGCCCTTTATCGTTGGCTGGTGGAATCTTTAGGCCTTGGTGGTGAGCTTCTCCTATCCCGAAGTCCTCCTTGGCTGGTGGAAGCTTTAGGCCTTGGTGGTGAACTTCGTAGATCTCGATCTGCATCCTTGGTTGGTGGCGATGCCTTTATACCTTGGAAGGAGATTGTTTTTATCTTTTCTTATTCCTTTTCATTTCTTCCCCGTATAATCTACTCCATACACTTAACCACAAAAATCCCCTTATAAAAAAAATCCATTCTAGAATCACTTACCCCATCACGCATCATTGGGCCAACGTGGATTCTCTAAGCCGACCTCTTCGCCAAGGTGGTACATCAAGTCACCGAGCCACGTGCCCTATTAGATGCCATTCTCGAATATTGGACCCACGTGCATTCTCTAAGGTACTAGTTCATCAAAGTGACGCATCAGATCACCGAGCCACGTGTCCTTTTAGATGCCATTCCGGAATGTCGGGCCCACGTGCATTCTCTAACGCACTGGTTCGCCAAAGTGATGCATTAGATCACCGAGCCATGTGCCCTTTTTAGATGCCAATATTTAATCACCGAGCCAATGTACCCTTCTCCAGGTGATTTACTTTCTACCATGATTCCACTATGAAACAACGCAGTTCTCTATAGTTCGCCAATCTTTTATCGATACCCAATTATTTCTCAATCAAATAATCAAAACAACTTAATAGGAATATATCCTAAAATTCACAATTTAAATAAATTTCCATGCAAATTGAAGCTCAATTAAATAAACAAACTGCACCACGACGATCAATATGAAATTCCAGTCACCGGCCATCCCGGGTGAATTTCCAGAAAAATAAATAATTAATTTGGAAAATTAATAATTAATACTAAAAATCCAATTTAGGCTCGTATTGCCTAATTGAAGCTTGATAAGGGTCGGGAAAAATCCCGAGATACATTCAATAATTAGTAGACTAAATCTACTTGCTAAATGCACAATCAAAATGTCTAATACGCATCACAATTGTCTAATAATCACTAATCTACTCTAATCTAATCACCTAATTGCACTTAATTAAATCTAATCAACCCCTAAGCATAATTAGCAAACTAAGCAGGGATTAGTGAGATTACTCACCGGAATTTAGCACAAAACGTATCAATCCGATGGGAACGATACGACGAACGATTCTCCCCAAAGTAAGTCTCAGGTTCGGGGCTCATAAATGCTCCAAAAGCGGGCCGAAAGGGGGCTGGAAAACCATTGACTAGCGGCCATTCTTGGCTGGCCGGGGCTGGTCCGGTGGCTGAGGCGGTGAAGCAAGGCTGGGGCAGGGCAAGGGAACCTCTGGTGAGGCCAAATGGTGGTTGGACGGATCTGGACAGAAGCGAATGGAGGCTGGGGATGCATGGCGGGGTGATGATAGGTGCAAACAAGCACGGCCGCGAGTGTGCGCGCGCGGGGAAGGGTGACCGGCGACGACGGTAGCTTCGACTCCAAGCGACGTTCGCTGCTGCTTCTGCTTCTGTTTCCGCTGGTCTTCGCCCGAAACAGAGAGGAAGAGAAAGAGAGTGTGAACGGCGACTGAGGGGAGTAAGGGAGAGGCGGAGGTGAACGGCGAGCGGTGGAGCGCACAGGTGACGTGTGGGTGGCGGAGCGCGGGCTGCGACGACGAGCTGATCCGGTCTTCCTCTTCTCTCGGTGGCTTCTGTTCTTCCTCTATTTCTGTCTTTGTTCGAACGGTGAGGGAGAGAGAGAGTGTACCGAGAGAGTAAGAGAAGAAGATAAGAGAGAGAGAGTGAGGTTTGAAAAGTCAAAAGTAAAAAGGGGAAAGGAGAAGCAAAGTTGAAATTGATAAGGGGGCAATCGGTGGAGGGAAATCCGCACGAGGGGGAAAAGAAAAGAGAGAGAAGAAGAGAGAGAGAGAAAAATAAAAAGGGGAAAGGGGGTGAACGGTCCGAAAGGGGGAAAGATCACATGGGGGAGAGAGGAGAGAGAAAAGAAAAGAAAATAATAAAATAATAAGATAATCACATTATTCTTATTACCATTATTATTTTTTCTCCGATAATTTCTTTCCCGAAATTTCGAACTCGTCAATAATTTGACAGACGATGAGACGAGGTCCTAAAAATGAATTATGATATGCTCGAATATTTGATTCCCGAAATCGAATTCAATTTTGTGGTTAGAATCGATCAGACACGATTTTAGTCCAATCCAACCAATTAACTTGCTTTTAGGGATTTTACCGCGGATACATCCCTTATTGGCTTCACCCAATAGGTTTGTTAACTCGTGAGTGTTCAGCTCAGAGAAACAGGACCATAGGCACGTCGACGAAATGCCCATTTCACTTTATCGAAACAGGATCGAATTTCAGGATGTCACAAAAGCCCCACCCGAGATGCCTGGTAGATGTTGAGCGCCTGAACGTGGAAAACATCCCTTGGATAGCGGTCCAAATGATGTCTGTTCTGCAGCACCTACAAATCCACACCTTAACAGCAGATCTACAGACTTTAACACTCGAGTAAGCAATCGGGAATGGAGGTGCAGCAGCTTGGATTACCCTGCTTTATATACCATAATGGATGAAATAAATGGTGCTCGTACCTACCCGAAAAGCAATAACAACTAAGTAAGATCTGAATCACATCTTCTTGGCCCTGATCTTCACGATAGATCGAAGAAACGAAGCCAATGTTGGAAGATCTGCTTCATCTACAACTCCTCTTTCTCTCGTGCGACGCACCCCCGCTTGCTCAATCCGGCCCTTCTTCTTTTCTTCCCCTCATGATTAGCATGTAATCATCACAAAACATACAAGATGACACTTGGATAAACCCCCTTGCCACTAGGTAATTGCCATACAAGAGGATGGGCCGATTGGGCCGGCCTCTCCCCTTCAGTCGACAGCCCATTGGGCTCCTTGGGCCGATCGGACGGCTGCCCTTTCCTTTGGGCTTCGCGGGCCAGGCCAAAAGGGCCGAATGGTGGGGCTATGGGCTGGTTTGGTTCTTAATTATCTGGCCCACCATCATTTCTAATAATCCCACTTTAATTTCCTACTTATATAAATACCTAATTACACTTATTCACTTTGCCATAGAGCTTGCAACTTAAATATAAAAAAATCAAATTCATAAGGTGCATAGCCAAGAACAAAATTCTTATTATCAAATTATCCTATAGTAACTTTGATAACCCAAGAACATAAGATATCTTTCCATTAAAGGAGTTCGGCCTTAATCTATTACAATTTTTCGGTCTAATGGCCACAACATACTTCAACGACACAACCATTTACTTTTCCATAGGTCGTAATGCCTCTAGGAGTTGCCATGAAATTTTGGGATGCCATAGCGTCAAATAGAACAATCAAGGTATCATGAATAAAACACATATCATTCATGCACGAGCATATCATTCATGCATTACAACGTGCATATACCACCATGCACTATCATCAACCAGCCATGCATATATCACCATATAACGTGCATATACCACCATGCACTTGTACCTATATCATCAAGCAGCCATGCATATATCACCATGCAACGTACATATACCATCATGCACTTCATGCTTGCATTCCCATGAGGTTCTCCCATGCCATATGCACACATCTATGCGCATGATTCAATTCTCGATTTTTATCTTTCAATTTGATCACATCATTTTTCTTCCCAAGGAGCAGTGTTTGTATCCCAAAGTTTCTTGCTTGCATCCAACCTGGCATCGCGAGGAGCGACCGGCACACACCTCCGGGCTTCTGGCACACACACTCCGCGCATCCCGTACCCCAATTGGCATCACGAGGAATCCCCCCAACACACACCTCAAGGCTTCCGGCACACACCTCCGGGCATACAAACACTCTCGGGGCATCCGACACACACACTCAGGGCATCCGACGCCCACACTCCGGGCATCCCAACACTCCCGGGGCATCGTCGGCTTACACCTCCGACGGTATCATCATTATCATAATTTATATTCACACATGTATCTCAATTTCAACATGGCATTTGATGCAACAATATCAAAGGTCTCAACCAGCTTTTGATGTCATATAACATGCCATATGTCACCACATATGCAGCATAATCAACCACTCAAGACATTATATCACATGGAGCAATTTCATTTATTTTTTAAAGTACAGCAAAATTTTGGATAAAAACAGATTGCACTCAGGGTCATAATTCTTGAAAAATTAGAAAACAGCCTTAATAAATTCTAAAAATTCGACATGTTATATACAAGATCTAGAGGAAAACGTTTCATGAAGGACACCACCTCAAAAAAACATCATACATTTCGGTACAGTCCATGCATTACAATCTTTATAATTTCGGAATATTGCCACACACAGTTTCATTCACCAATTCAGTAAAAATCCTAAATCAATTCCAAAAATTCTGAAATTTTTATATGTTATAGAAAAAATCCAGAAGTAAATATTTCATGAAGAACTCGAAATCAGATTTGTGATAAATTAAAAACTATAATAACCATAACCGTCCATAACCCTTGACATCAAATTCCAGATCCAACCGTTTTGGATAAAATCGTTTCACCAACTTAAACTCATCCATTTCCTCTAAAATTTTTGTATGTTACTCCTTAACATGTCATCTTCAAATTTCATTCAGAACACGAGATCAAATTTCAACCGGAGAATTTTATAAAATTCACAGAATCACACTAGGTCAGCATTACAATCTCTAGATCTAACTTCTTCAAAGAAAAATAGTTTCACCGGTCTATACTTGTTCATTTCTTCTGACATTTTGATATGTTATACTTCAAGAGGTTCTCTACAACTTTCATCAAGAAGTCGAAGTGAATTTCCAACTAGACACCCACCTAAAGTTCACGAAACAGCAAGGAGACGGACTACCTTTCTAGAAAAACAGAATGCTAAACCATGACACTTCTCCCCAAAGCTCTGAAATTTCCTCACCTCTACTACATCCGAAGTTTACCATTTTCTATACACACACATCACAGCAAGCAAATGGTAGATTGATGGACTCTACTTGCCTCTAGTCCAAGCAAATCGCAGTAAGCAAAACGGAGGGCAAGGTGGCTCGACGGCGGCGACTAGACGGACGCGTGGGGGGCTCTGTCCTCCTCTTCCTTCGGCTACCTCTCTTTCTCTTTTCCTCTCTTGTGCGACACCCCTCCCCCTCTCTCGGTTGCTCCTCGCCTAATCCGCCCCTTCCCCTCACTAATTTCTTCCCTTCAATGATTAACCATCATTAGCTTTGCATGCAATGTGACACATGGAAGACCCCTCACGCCACTTGCCATTCTTCATGCAAGAGGGTGGCTTCATCCGGCTGGGCTTGGGCCAGCCTTGGTCGACGGCCCATTGGGCCTCTTGGGCCAGACCTTTATCATTTTTCATTCTAACCTTTATGATAGATAAGGCAAAGCATGAGTTTTGCCATTGATCTGTCATTAATAGATAAGATGCATGTTTAAGACGACTCTGAGACAAATCGCCTCCCTACACGAGGGTCAGGGATCTTATTCAATATTGTTGTTGAAAAGTTTTCGAGCCCTAAGTATGACTCAACCCTTCTGTCACATTCGATTTAGTGCCCTATCGCTTCATGGCCTTGTAGTTCTGGGTTGACGAGGACATGAACGACCCCATTCAAGGCTTTGATGGGCCTCCAACTACGAGACCCGGGAATAAGAGTTGGGACCCGATGGAGTTAGATGTGCCCGAGGGGCTAATTACTGACCTAAAGCCATAATACATAGAGGGTATAGGGCGCTAGGAGGTAGTGAGGTGCATCACTTGTTGGAGTCACCCTCATAGTACTAAAGGTGCAAGTCACCCCAAAACCCCTTTTAGAAGTGCGTGGCCGTGCTTTTTGAATGTATATGAAGTGGCCGGAATATTAAGCAATGCGTAAGTTTGTATGGAAGTTTGATGTTGTGAATGCATATAACTATGTTTTATGTTATTCTTGTTCTAAACAATAACATGAATGGTTCAGCAACACCTCTTGGGACATCGCAGTCAAATGGCCCAAGTGATCAAGGGTTGTCGCTCATCCAAGGGTTGGGGCGTCATGGTTATGGTATTAAGTATACTCCTTTCTTATTGAGATTGAAACTAAGAAGAATGGTTGCGCTAACAAACATCCATCTCATTTGTATAACCATCGAAAATTGTTGAAGTGATGCGTTCCTAGAATTTAAGGGGCGTAGGGGACAAAGAAATGGTTGAACTTACCATATTTTTATGCACACAAGGGAGACAGCGTATGGGGTGAAAATCTGACGTGCAGTTTTGGAATGGAGATTCTTACCACGCCAACGCGCCACACAACGCTACCTTGCCACCACCATCGCCTCAAGCCCGTGCACGCGCCACCAAGCCACGTCTCCCCATGGCTGCTCACCCTCCATGACACGTTCACAACACCGCACTTTCTTCATGTGGCGTGGTTGATAATTAAGGGAGAATGAACCCAAAATCAGCCACGTTTTCCCTTCGTCAGCTTCCCAGCGAATGAAGACTTTGACCCCAGACCTCCGCCACATTTCTGTAATGAAGATTTCAGCCAAGGGCCACGTCCACTCCACACGTCTCGCTTTTGGGCTACCACCAAGCCGAAGAATTTGACAAGATAGTCAACAGGCGGAGAAGCCGAAGCATACAAGGAGGCCGTCTCTCATTTTCCCTCACCTTACAGTTTCATTCGTTCATCAACGTCCTTAGCAAATCTTCAACAAAAACTCTCACAGCCTTGTTCTTGCGTCGCTAATTGACACCGGCCATTTGCACTACCTCGCCGCATCACCATCTCGCTTTACTCTCGCTACTGACCAGAGACCTCACAGCTTCGCCTTCGTTCTGCTTGCATTGTCTTGCCGCTCCGCCACCAACTCGCAACGCCAAGAAGTCAAGGCAAGTAATTTCCCTATATTATGAGGTGCTGCCGTTACTTGGGTTTCCATTCTAGGAATCGACAAATTTGGTCTCGAATACGTTCAGTTGCCGTTGTATCATGTTTACCCTTGTCGGTTAAAGCTAAGTTCAATCTTGACTTGTATAGTTGTGTACCGCGACGACTGTCGGCACAGTTGATGTTGGTTTTGGGTTGCAAGGCCATGAACCGCAACATCCGTCAAAGAGGGCTGCATCGGTCTTCCATAGGCCATGTCATTGTGGGACGGTCCGGCCTAGGTATGGATTCTTTTCGAAATCGAGGAGATTTGCATTGATGTGATATGGGATTAGTCGAGGCTGTTGGGATAAAAAAACGTAGAAACGACAGAATCTTGTAATTTACATCAACGCAAAATCACCAAAGAAATAAATGAGAAAAATAAGAACACCCAAAATTTACGTGGTTCAGTCTGAGTATTGGTACCTACGTCCACAGAGAGAGCCAGCAGTAAATAATTCACTAAAATTGGAGAATCATACTTCACAATCACTCACACGCTCAAGTGTTTCTCACACCTAGATTTAATCCAAAACCCAAAGTGATTATAAATAAACAACTCACTTGGGTATAAACTCATGGCACAAAATTATCGTGCGTTCAAGCGCAAAATACAACACTCTATGTATGCCTGGTTCGCATACGTATGGATTTGCAGTCTTCTTTCTTGATTGCGCTTCAGCTCGACGATGTGCAGCTCCTTTTTTTCTTGTAGGGTTTTAGCCACAACTTCTCTTCTCAAAGAAGGAAAGAAGACTTGCAAATATTTATGCTTTTATACGTGTGCCCAGGTCAAACTTTGACCTGGGGCCACCACGTTTTGCCTTCTTCATGCGTGCAGATGACTTCTTTCTTTTGTTTCCGTGGCCGAAAAAAAAAAAAAAGAAATCCAGCGTGAAGGTTGTGTGTGTGTGCGTGTGTGCCTAAGGTCAAACTCTTGACCTTGGGCCCCACCACCTTACTCTTCACGTGCAGGGGACTTCTTCCTTCGCCGTGGAATGGAGGAAATTGGCTCCTTTTATTTATTTATTATTATTTCCTCTTTTGTGTAGCTTTAAAAGTCCAGCAATTGCGTTTTGCAAACGTTCAAACTCGAGACATAATTTGACAATTCTCCACCTTGACTCAATGTTTGAAGCTAAGTTATAGTGCTCATTATTCATACTACTCTCCCAATGCCCCAATCAGGCGCTCACTCTTCACATATGCCAATAGAGATCAAGCAAAGCTTGAGCTTTCTCAAAGAAACAGACTTAATCATCATGTTTGCCGGGTTATCTACTGTAGCAATCTTTTTAACAATAATATTACCCTTAGGTAAGACATCTCAGATGAAGTGGTACTTGATATTGATATACTTCGTTCGCTCATGATAAACTGGATTATACGCCAAATATATCGTACCTTGGTTATCATAGTATATATCCACACTTTTCTGTTCTAACACAAAGTCCGGGAACAAATTTTGTAATCATATCGCCTCCTTCGCTACAAAGGTTATTGTCATGTACTCCACCTCAATTGAAGATAAGGCAATGTGATCCTGTGAGGAGCTTTCCAACTAACTGCACTGCCCGCTAGCGTAAATACATAGCCCGCTAAAGATCTGCTGTGGCACCCCTCGACGGCCCCCGATCCGTTAGGGTCGCCACAGTTCGCTTACCTTTCACTTTCCCTATTAACATGTCACTTTGATACCATTTCAATTGCAGCGGGTCCATACAACCATGGGGGTTTACACATTTTTTTTTTTTATAGGTCCCTTGCGCAATTCATATACGGAAGCACATCCAACAAACTCCCTTCCCTATATTCAGAAAACGATGCACACCTACTAAACATCTTATATAAGTTAAAGCCGTACACTTTTATTTACATAAAGCAAATGGACATCTTTAGTCGGTACATCGAAATGCCATAGTTTCCTATACATGGCTATACTTCAAAAGATGACCGACATCCCCTCAAACAGTCGTACACTTAAAGTCCATCGATCAGTGTCGGCGTCTAAAAGCTCCTTCGTTTGCTATCCTCCTCATCACGATCATATCCAATCACTCGATCCGTCTACTAGTAGCAGTGGCAGCAGAGGCATCTTATCTAGTCTAAAATGTTGGTCCCTGAAGGGGTGAGTACAGCCACTCAGCAGGTAAAGGACCAATAAACCACTCAATACATCATACCAAGCAATCATCACAATCATAGCATCACATGTCATACAAGCATCCATGCGTATAACATCATCATCATATCACCATATCACATATACCATCATTATTACCATGCATCCATGCATGTAACATCATCATCATATCACATGTACCATCATCATTACCATCCATCCATGCATGTAACATTATCATCATATCACATGTAGCATCATCATTACCATGCATCCATGCATGTAACATCATCATCATATCATCATATCACATGTACCATCATCATTACCATGTATCCATGCACATCTCATCATCATCTCACATGTACCATCATCATTACCATGCATCCATGCACATCTCATCATATCATGCATATATATCATGCATAATTCAATTTCAATTTCATTTTGGACCGCCACATTTCTCTTTCCAGGACCAATGTTTGCATCCCACATTCATCACTCGCGCCCAATCCTGGCATTGCGAGGAACCTCCGGGCATGTATCCAAGATACAACCGGGCATCCGGCACCCCCACATTCCGGGCATCTCGTATCCCAACTGGCATCACGAGGAACCTCCGGGCATGTACCCAAGATACAATCGGGCATCCGGCATTTACACTCCCTGGCCGGGCATCTCGCATCCCAACTAGCATCACGAGGCATCCCCCGGGCACAAACCTCCGGGGCTTTCGGAATTACGTACCAACATACCACCATGATTCCCCCCCTCCTTTGGAATTACGTACCGTATACCACCGGGCATCTTGAAGCTCCCGAGGAAATCTTTGGGGCTCGCCATGAAAATGGTTTCCCCTACCCTCCGGAATTACATACCGACATACCACCAGGCCTCCCTTGGAATTACGTACCGTATACCACCAGGCATCCCGACACTCCCGGGGCATCGTCGGCTCACACCTCCGACGGTCTTCTCATCACCACGATGCATGTTCTTATACATCTGATTTTCAATTTCACATTCACAATTATGGCTCAATTTCAACATGGCATGCGATGTGATGGCAACCAAGATCATATTCATCATTGAATTCATACATGCATCTCAAGTCATTATCATACATGCAGCAAAACACCATCATCCATAACAACACCATTCATGGAGTCCACACAATTTAGAATAGTCTATTTATCATGCCTTCTTGAAGTTTATGGAATTACAGCTTGTACCATTTTAGAAAACATTTAGATTAATTATCCATATGATTCTCAAAAATCATGAAATCAAGACATGTGATAGATAAGTCAATAAGATAATAATTTCATGAAAACACATGCCCAATAAAGTTCCACACAAGAAGATATAATCCACATAAATACAGCATGAAATTTCGGATAGAAACAGATTGCGCAGTTTTTGAAATATTTCGATTAAAATATCCGAATGACCTCCAAAAATTATGAAATTTTACCAGGTTGTAGTCAAGACACTAAAGTAGATTTTTCATGCAGACATCTAGGCCAGATTCGTCCTAGATAATTTTCTATAGACGTACGAAGCTCCTGGTTCTCGCACCAAAACTTCCAGTATAGCTATCTCCGAAATATCGAGTTTTCACCTACTCATTCTTCTTCGTTTCCTCTGAAATTTGGATATGTTTTGCTTCAAGAGGTCCCCTACAACTTTCATTCAGGGATCTAAGCCAAATTTCCAAAGAATAGTCACCATATAGGTCCATGAAGTCTCGGGTGTCCAGTACCGTGTTTCCAGATTTATCGTCTTCAAGAGTAAGTCGATTCACTAGGCTACACTTGCTCATTTTACTTAAAATTTGATTATGTTAGTCTTTAAGATGTTCTCTACAAGTTTCATGAAGAAGTCGAAGAGAAATTCTCGGAAAAAGCAACATGCAACCCACAAAACTACCAAAAGGTCAGCAAAGCAGTTCCAGATCTAGTGTCTTCGTAGGATGAGGGTTTGACCCCTTAAATCTCCACCATTTTTTCCCAAATTTTAGTATGTTGTAGTTTAAGATGTTGGCTACAACTTTCATGAAGGAATCGAAGTCAAAATCCAACTCGAAACATGCATGCAAACTCAAGAACAAGTCACATTCTAACTTCGGTTTTGCCTATCCTATGATCCGAAACCTACCACCAACAAATCACACATGCAAGGCACACATGCAAGAGTGGAAATCAGTCCCAACTTGCCTCTAAAATCAAGAGAACGACGGCACACGGGCAGCAAACGGGCGGCGACGGGCGGACAGCTCCTTCTCTCGGCTTCCCCTTCTCTCTCGCCACTCCCTCTCTCTCGCAACCTCCTCTCTCTCCCTTTGGCCGAATTCTCCACCAGCCCTCTCTCTCTCTCCTCTCTCTCTCTCTTTTTGGTTGTATATATATTTGCATGCACCCCCTCTTTGCATGGGGGACACTTGTCCCTAAGAAGGAGACAAGTGTCTCCTTTGCCGAAGACACTTGGAGGAAGCCATGCGGCTCCTCCTTCCCCCTCCATGCGCCGACAGCCCAATGGGCTCTATGGGCCGGGCCTCTTGGCCCACTTTAGGCCCATCTCACATGGGCCTAAAGTCCAAACTTAAATGGCCCAAGTTTTTATTATTATTATTATTATTATTATTATTATTATTATTATTAATACATCTTAATCCTCATTTAAATAAATACCTAATTGCATAATAAAATGGCCAAAGGACTTTGTGACATTAATCCATAAATCAAATCTATAAAGTGCATAGTCAAGAACAAAGTCTTCTTTATCAATTTGTCCTATAGCACCAACCTTGATCATCCATTAACATTTTCTACTTAAATAAATACCTAACTTGCAAAAATAATAAGGCCATTAACCTTGTAGTCACAAATCCATAAATTCCAATTTATAAAACACATGGCCAATGATAGGATTTTCTTTCCTATCAAATAATTATCCATTCAAAGCTTGGCCATAAATCTTATTGCAATTTATGGATTAAATGGCTATAAAATAACTTAATGGTACTTCCATCACCTATTCATAGACTTTAATGTAACTAGAGGTCGTTATGAATTTTGGGATGCCACAATTCTCCCCTCCTTAGAGAATTTCGTCCTTGAAATTAGACATTCCCTATGTCTCTTGAAATAAGTGAGAGTACCTTTTTCTCATCTCATTTTCACTTTGTCATGTGGCTTCCTCCACATCATGATGTCGCCATAATATCTTAACCAATGGAATTCTCTTGGTCGTGAGAATTTGTTCCTTTCGATCTAGTATTTGCACAGGCTCTTCAATGTACCTCACTTTCTCATCCATTTTGATGGCTTCATGATCGAGTATGTGTCCTGGATTCGGGCTGATACTTCCTCTAGAGTTAAGGATGCAAGCTCTTAACATATCTTAATTTATCTCAACACCATAAACAGTTTTCAAACAATAACCACATCTGAAATTTCTTTTGAACGCTTGAAAATCTTCCTTCATGAAATCAAACAATACAAACTGAAGTTTTCAAAAGCATTCAACAACAACGGCAAGCTTTGAAATCATATGTCATTTCCATGTCAAAACATTTTCAAATCACCAATGTGGAAAATCCTTTGAGTTCTCGAAAATCCCACCTCATGATATCAAATAATGCAAAATAGGGATTTCAAAGACACAACAGTATAACAATGATAGTATTTGAAAATAGGTAAATCTCATATCGTTGAAATCAATCCATAAAATCAAAAGCATGATACCAAATCCATTTTCACGTTTAAATTCCAAATGTTTTTCGAAATCCACATGTAAAACCTCGAGTCGCACTTGCATCACGGCCCGAAATAGAATAATTTATCAAAACCCTTAGTAAATTTAAATCGGTACGTTGGCAAATTCCAATCTCAATTCCAACTCCAATGGGTTGGAATGTTTTCTATAAAAAGTTCAGAAATCTTTAAAATATAAAATTTTTCTTAAAACATTTAGGCACGGTGTCACAGTACTCATAAATTTTGACGGAATTCAAGAGATTTTCTAAAACAGTTCACAATCAAAATCTGCTTTTCAATTGAAGTTCAAAACTTGGGATGTACAGGTGATAATTTTCTCCAAAAACCATAAGCATTTCTTGAAGTATTGGAAATCATAGTTCGGCGAGTCGATAATATTGGTCCCATCGTAAAGATTTTTGAAACTAAAAACTTTGAAATACCAAAATCCTAAGCCTTTCTTGAAATACCAAAGTCAACGCATCGGCGAGTCATCAAACTCAGTCCCGACCTTAAGATTTTCAAAGTAGTTTGCATGTAAAATCTTAGAGCTTTGAAAACATCCAAACTCAAGTATATCCAATTTAACTACACTACATCAGATAACAACGGCAATGCATTTTATAGGTTAGTAGACTTTCACTTGCTGGCATGTTAAACACTAGGAAACGTGTTTAGCTACATCCGCCTTCATGCCATTCCACCAAAACTGTTGGTGTAATTTCTGTACATCTTTGTACTACCCCGATGAATACTATAATTACACCTATGTGCTTTTGACAGGATTTCCCTTGTTTACTTCTTCATTGTCGGGATCACAGAGTCGTCCTTGATATCATACTACTCCATGTTCAGAGACTTGGAACTCTGGTCTTTTCCCTAAAGACATAGCATTTCGTATCTTCCCAATTTCCGAATCAAATTCTTGCAAAATCTGACCAAATATGCTTCTCTATGGTGGGAGAATCTAAAGCATCAACGAGCAAGGGAAGGAAAAGGCCGAATCAAGTCTTGGGAAAAACTCAAGAATTTGATGAAGAAGAGGCTCTTCCCCGACAACTATAAGCAAGATTTCTTCCTCAAACTGAATTCCATAAGACAACAAGGGATGAGTGTTGAAGAATACATTCGTGAGTTTTAAAAACTCAAAATGAGGAGTGAAGTTCCAGAAGTTCCTGAGCAAACCATTGCTCATTTCCTTGGCGGAATGAATTGAGAAATTGCCGATATGGTTGAACTTCAACCGTATTGGTCCTTTGAAGACCTATGCTAGTTAGCCATAAAAGTCGAAAAGCAATTGAAGTGCAAGAGCTTTTCCTCCAGAACATCAACAAAGGCGACATCCTATTTTAAGGGTGCTTCCTCAAGCAAGGGTGAGAGTACGTCGACAAAAGACAAAGGCAAGGGAAAAATTGCAGAGCCTTCCAAAGAAGTCCAAAAGAAGTTTGAAGGCGATGCAAGAAAATGATTTAAGTGCCATGGTTTTGGGCATTTACAAGCAAATTGTCCAAATCGGAGAGTTATGACTCTCCAAGAAATTGAGGAAATCAATTCGGCGCTTCAAGACTCTGAGGTTAATCAAGAGGCTGTGGAGAAAGTCGATGATGGCGAGCTGTTGATAATCAAAAGAGCAGAGCATGTTGAAGTTTCTCCTAATAAAGAGCAAAGGGAGAATATATTTCACACCCGTTGCACTATTAACGGAAAGGTGTGTTTGGTGATCATCGATGGTGGGAGCTGCACCAATGTTGCTTTGTCAACTCTTGTCAATAAGCTGAAGCTTCCAACATTGAAACATCTTCAACCATACAAGCTCCAATGGCTCAATCAAGGGAATGAACTCAAGGTAACCAAACACGTCCTATGGAGGCATGCCACTTGGGTAGACCGTGGGAATTTGATATACAAGTTATGCATGATGGTCGGAAAAACACATACTCTTTTCATAAGGAACAGAAATACATTGCTCTTTTACCTCTGATCCTTATTCGATACATAATAATCAACCTACGGAGGGAAACACTTGTAAGGAAAATCTGTTCTTGAGTGCGACACGGGTTGAGAGAGACATTAGCAAACAAAAGAATGTATGTGCTTTGCTTATGGTCGAGAAAAAGAGTGAGATAGAGCGACCCATACATCCAAAAATGCATTGCTTGTTGAAAGAATTTGCAAATGTGTTTCTGGAGGATTTGCCCCCTAGATTACCTCGCATAAGAGGTATTGAGCATCAAATTGATTTGATCCCTAGTGTTCCACTACCAAACAAGCGACTTACGAATGCAATCCAAAGGAAACATAGGAGGTGCAAAGACAAGTTGTTGAACTTATTGTCAAAGGATACGTCCGAGAAAGAATAAGTCCCTGCTCTGTTTCGGCTCTACTTGTACCTAAGAAGGATGGTACATACCGAATGTATGTTGATAGCCGGGCCATCAAGAACATCACCATTCAATATAGGTACCCTATACCTATACTTGATGATATGCTTGATGAATTATATGGTTCTTCTGTGTTTTCAAAGATAGAGTTGCGGAGTGGTTATCATCAAATCAGAATGCGAGAAGGTGATGAATGGAAGACGGTTTGAAGACCAAGGGAGGCCTTTATGGGTGGTTGGTTATACCATTCGGATTATCTAATGCTCCAAGTATCTTCATGAGACTTATGAATTGAGGTTCTACATTCTTTTATTGGTCAATTTGTCATTGTTTATTTCAATGATATTCTTGTTAAGAACGAGGAGGAGCAATCTCTCATTTAAAACAGGTCTTTAATGTCTTGAGAGAACGAAAACTATGTGCTAAAATGGAGAAATGTGAGTTCTTCTCTCCAAGCATTGTGTTTCTTGGTTATGTGGTTTCCAAAGATGGAATCTCTATTGATCAAGCCAAGGTGGAAGCTACAAAGACTTGGCCAATTCCGAAGTCTATTTCTAATGTAAGAAGTTTTCATGGACTTGTTTCTTTCTATCGACATTTTGTCAAAAATTTTAGTACCGTCATGGCTCCTATAACTGAATGCATGAAGAATGGTGCTTTTGAATGGACAAAGGCTGCTCAAAACACCTTTGAGGTAATCAAGCAGAAACTTTGTGAGTCCCCTATTCTTGCACTTCCTGATTTTGATAAAGTATTTGAAGGTGAGTGTGATGCAAGCAGAGTTGGTATAGGTGCTGTTCTGGTGGAAGCACAAAAACCGTTGGCATATTTCAGCGAAAAGTTATTCGATTCCAAGAGGAATTATTCAACTTATGACAAAGAGTTCTATGCCATTGTCCAAGCTCTTGAGCATTGGAGTCATTATTTGAGGCCAAAACAATTTGTCCTTCATTTTGATCATGAGGCGCTTAAGTTTCTTAAAGGCCAACGCAAGCATAGTTCTAGACATGTAAAATGGGTAGAATTTCTTCAATCATTTTCTTTTCTCTCAAAATATAAACCTGGGCACACTAATGTTGTAGCAGATGCTTTATCGAGAAGATATTCTATGCTTGTTGTTATGGACTCTAGGATTCTTGGATTTCAACCAATGAAAGAACTTTATTCTGAAGATGCGGAGTTTTCATCCATCATCAACAATTGCAAGCGGGGAGTTCAGGGTATATATTCTTTGCAAGATGGGTTTCTATTTAAAGGAAATCGATTATGTGTCCCCAAGAGTTCTTTTCGCGAACTGCATATTCAAGAGGCGCATGGTGGAGGATTGGCTGATCATTTTGGTATTAACAAAACTCTTGAGGTTCTTCAAGAGCATTTCGGTTTGCCAAAGATGAGTGGAGATGTGCATGCTATCATCTCAAGGTGTGCAACTTGTCAAAGATCAAAAAGCCATTTCGATCAAGGTTTGTATACTCCACTTCCGGTACCATTGCCGCCTTGGGAAGATGTTAGCATGGATTTCATTGTGGCTCTACCAAGAAATCAAAGAGGGAAAGATCCTATCATGGTGGTCATTGATCGGTTCTCTAAAATGGCTCATTTCATGCCATGTCACACTGACCAATCATGCATCTCATATTACTGAATTATATTTCAAAGAGATTATTCTCATTCATGGAGTACCAAAGACCATTGTGTCAGATCGTGATTCCAAGTTTTTAACCCATTTGTGGAGGACCATTATTCAGCACAACTTGTCATCCACAAACCGATGGCCAAACGGAGGTGACAAATCGTAGTCTAACCACTCTTCTTCGTGGTATGGTGAGTAAATCTTTGAAAGATTGGGATTTAACAAGCTTGTGCATGGTGAATTTGCTTACAATCGATCACCAAGTTATACTACTGGTCAATCGCCACTTGAAGTTGTGTATGGATTTAATCCTCTCACACCCATTGATTTGATTCCAATTCCATTTGACTCTCAAGTGAGCTTTGAAGGCAAGAAAAGAGCTGAATCAAAGAAGAAATTCCTTGAGCAGATTCCATCCAAGATGGAAAAGGCCAACGGATCTTACAAGAAGAAAGTGATGCGTGATGGGGTAAGTGATTCCATAATGGATTTTTTTAGTAGGGGATTCTTGTGGTGAAGTGTATGGAGTTGTGTATACAGGGAAGAAATGAAAAGGAATAAGAAAGGATAAAAACAATCTCCTTCGAAGGTATAAAGGCAGCGCCACCAACCAAGGATGCAGATTGAGATCTACGAAGTTCACCACCAAGGCCTAAAGCCTCCACCAGCCAAGGATACAGGACTTCGGGATAGGAGAAGCTCACCACCAAGGTCTAAAGATTCCACCAGCCAAGGATAAAGGGCTTCTTCGCTCACCACCAAGGAGTGATCTACTCTCCAAGGATAAAGAAACCAAAAGGAGTTATCCACTCTCCGAAGGAATTCACTCAAGTAGAGGAAATCTTACCATTTTCATTCATAAAATTCGTATCTCCCCTACATTGGATAGTTTCCTCTATTTATAGGAAGATTTCAGCCTTAGGAAATATTAAAAACAAACTTTAATGACCTAGGAACTTAAACGTTCGACTCTTGAGCTACATAAAATAAAAACACCTAGGAACTTAATAAAAAGCCTTTATTAACACGGAAACTAAATGCCTTTACTCTTCGGGCTTCCGCATTCTCGAATCGTTAGCTTTCCGTGTTCTTGAACCTTTGGCTTTCCATATTCTTGAACCGCATTCGTGAACCTTTAGCCTTCCCAAAATTCGAGCTCCTCCCTTGAGTAGAAAGTAATCCTCCTGAAACTTCATCAATTGGTCATACAAGACATCTAAAATGACCTCCCATTGATAGTTATCATTCATTCAAAATGATCCATTGAAGCACATAATGCCCAACTTCTTTATTGGCTTGGATAAGCATTGATGGTTCTGAGTTGGTCAATGCAGCTACGTTGGATGCTCCCGCATCATCCTGCCCGGGTTGTTTGAGATTTGCCCTCAAATCTAGAAGGTTTTCATCCTCCAAGTAAGGAGAAAGGTCCCCCATGTTGAATGTCGTTGTAACTCCAAACTCTCCCGGAAGGTCAATCTTGTAAGCATTGTCACCAATTCGCTCAATAACTTTAAAGGGACCATCAGCTCTAGGCATGAGCTTGTTCTTTCGTCGAAATGTAAATCTCTCCTTCCTCAAGTGAAGCCACACAAGATCGCCCGGTAGAAATTGAGTCTTCTTGCGATGTTTATTAGTTTTCTTCTTGTAAGATTTCGTGGCCTTTTCAATCTGGGATAGAATCTGCTCATGGAGCTTGTTCATTGATTCAGCTCTTTTCTTGTCATCAAAGCTCACATGAAGAAGAGTGGTTAGAGTACAATTTGTCACCTTCGTTTGGCCATTGGTTTGTGGATGACAAGCTGTGCTGAATAAGAGTCTTGTACCAAGCATTCTCTAGAGAGTCCTCCAAAAGTGGCTTAAAAACTTGGAATCACGATCCGACACAATGGTCTTTGGTACTCCATGAATGCGAATAATCTCTTTGAAATATAATTCAGCAATATGAGATGCATCATTGGTCTTGCGACATGGCACGAAATGAGCCATTTTAGAGAACCGATCGACCACCACCATGATAGCATCTTTCCCTCTGAGTTCTTGGTAGAGCCACAATGAAATCCATGCTAACATCTTCCCAGGGCTGCAATGGTACCGAAAGTGGAGTATACAAACCTTGATGGAAATGGCTTTTTGATCTTTGACAAGTTGCACACCTTTAGATGCTAGCATGCACATCTCCACTCATCTTTGGCCAATAGAAATGCTCTTGAAGAACCTCAGGGGTTTTGTTAATACCAAAATGACCAGCCAATCCTCCACCATGCGTCGCTCGAATAAGCAATTCGCGAAAAGAACTCTTCGGGGCGTATAGTTGATGATGGATGAGAACTCCGCATCTTCAGAATAAAGTTCTTTCATTGATTGAAATCCAAGAATCCTAGAGTCCAGAATAGCAAGCATAGAATATATTCTCGATAAACCATCTGCTACAACATTAGTGTGCCCAGGTTTAAATTTTGAGACAAAAGAAAATGATTGAAGAAATTCTACCCATTTTGCATGTCTAGAATTAAGCTTGTGTTGGCCGCTAACAAACGTAAGCGCCTCATGATCAGAATGAAGTACCTCATTAATAATCCATGCACATGAACAATGCGTGAACAATACGTAGAGGTTGGGGAGTTCAAGGGGCTAGTCTAGTCTACCTTATTTCTAGCTTAGGACTGATGATTGCATTAAATGGAGCTTGGAGGGCAGGTTTTTGTAAGGAGCGATCCTTGCCATCCATTCTAATGTTGGGGAGCAAGGACACATCTTGACCATTCAGTGGCCAAGACCTTTACTACAATCCTCAGCCCCTCCTCTCTCTCTTTTTGCCTCATTTCCATCACTTTTGGCCGAATTTCCTCTCTTTCCCCTGATTCTCTCATTAGGCTCAAGTCACGCCCATTTCTCTCTTGTTTACCTTCTCTTAATTCTTACTTGCTATCCACTGTTTACCATCTGGAGCCGCCCTTCCTCAATTAGACTTTTTTCATGCTACCGATGTTGTTTGATATTGTTGCATTTCATGCTATCGATGTTGTTTGATATTGTTGCATTTTGGAGATAGTTTAGGGTTAGACCAAGGATTAAATGATGTTTTGTTGGTATGATGATAGGGTTTTGTTTGATACGTTACCATAGGGTTCCAGTAGATTATCTCAATAGCTTATCATGTTTTAGGCGATAATTTATCACGTGTTTGCCGACAGCTTATCAACTTTTTGCTAATAGGTTATCTATGTTTATCAGTAAGTAGAAGGCGTCTACAACCAGAACAGATATGCCTGGTTCCCAAACTAGCCCACTCGCAAAACTAGGTTTGGAACCCGTTCCCATTTAAACCGGTCGGGGAACTTGTTCCTGGACCGGTTTTGTAAGTAGAGGTTCAAAACCCTTTTTTTCTCTCCCGATTTCTATTCTTACTCTTGCAATGATACAATATTTTTCCTCTTGGCGCTCTCAAAACATATAGCACTCCTCCTCTGTCATTCCTCTTCCTCACTTGCTTCCCTCCCTCACCAGCTCCCTCTTGCATTGTTTGCTGGACGGAAAGTGTTCATCACCGCCAAATTCTTGTGTATCACATGAATTTGATCACCTAATTTCTCTTTTGTAGGAGGAGTAGTTGTGTGAATAAGACTAATATTAGACCCATGTTTTTTGCTAGTTCTTTGCCTTATGATTTTATTTATTATAATTAGCCCTATAGGAGGATTATGTTATTTTCTCGCTTATTAATATAAATTTTGAAGTCACATAGAATATCGGGAGATTGCAAAACAACTTCTACTGGAAACAAAGTTGAGTCTGGAATTGGATCGGAAAAACAGGGTGGGTCGGGTATAGGGTCCAATACAAACAGGGTCAGGTATAAGGTCTAGAAAAGGGGAACCAATTATAACACAGTCGGGTACAAGGTCCAAGTCTAGACCCTACCCACCTTGGACCCGATCACCCCTAGTAAGTAGTTATGCAATAAGCTAGTATAGTGTCATATGTGAGGAGTGGTTTGTTGTAACGATAAGAAAAAGAGTTTGTGACAAGTGAATTGAATGATTTATTTATGTACAAATTCAATGACTTATCCTATATCGATAAGTGACCTATATACCATGAGTTTGTGAATTACATGGTACATTTATGTGATATAGTACGAGGCACGTGTATGGCATGATGGTGTATGACAAGGATTGTAGCATATCATATAGGCATCACATTGGCTTATGAGCAAGATATGTAATTAATTGTATGATGGTATCCCATGTAATTAAGTTCGAATGCCCCCATGTCAATGGGATACGGTTCGCGGATGGATTTGGAAGTAAAGCTCCTCATTTACCATCTCGATGCGTTTACCCGGGACGATGCTGTGCTTGATGGGGTGAGACGATGTCCGGATTATTGCAGGACTATATAGTGTTGTGCATTCATATAATTGACTTAGGAGCGTGGAAAGTGTGAAGGGAATAATTGCTTACCTGTTATATTGCCGGCCTTGAATATGTGGATTCACTCTCGTGTGAATAGTTAAGGCAAAACAAAAGGAGTTTTGCTATTGTTCTACCATTGGTAGATAAATTGCATGCTTATGGCATTTTCGAGGTGATCAGCTTCCTTGCTTAGAGCATAGCCAGGAGGTGACTGAATATTTTCAATTAGGGGAGACTGACATGCGAGGGACTATCTTATCTAATGGCTCATAATTTGATGGCGTGATACTTTGGGGTAGGACATGAAAGCCACTATCCCATCCGATGTTTCAATGGTCCACCAAGGTTGAAGGCGAGGCATCGCCTGAGATGCCATGGATGTGGACTTTCTTAATGGGGAGGTGTTTAAGCCTAAGCATTACCCTACCAAGATCACCCTCATATGCCCTAGAGTTTGAAGCCCTAGTTAGGTGGAGGTGGGCTTAGTAATACTTTTTAGACCACCCTCAAGGTACTAGGTTTAACCTAAACCCCTTTTTGGTGAAGGTCATGGCTATGCTTATGGACTAATCGGATGTGGTGAGAAAACAGACTTAGTTTGGTGTGTTCAACTCTTTTGTATATTTCTTGTATGATATGACAATCTTCTAAAGCATATGTATAAGTGTGGTTGAAACTATCTGTGTTTGTCGATTGGGCTAATTGTTTATGCTTCGGCTTGCGTATTTAATCAAATTAACAATTGGGTCGGCGACACCTTCTAGGATGTTCCAAAAGAATGACCAAAAAGGAAATGAATGATGACGATAGCGAGGGTTGGGGTGCAATCCAAAACGGGTTGGGGCATGACATCCCCACTTTGCTTAGTACTAGAGCATGGTCAGATTCTGGAGTGATAGTGCAAGTGTTCAGAATTCACCAAGTCTCGAGTATGTAACGGTCCATGCCGAATCAACAAGTTTGCCGTTGGACTACATCGTTTGCACCATTCACGGCCACTGTTTTGTGATCACGATCACCGTACCGAATTGTCATGCCTCCTCATGTCCTCGCAAACACCACTTCATTGTCACATCTCCACCGTATCGTCACAACTCGATCATCACCAAGTTCATCATCTCAGTTAAATTTTCTTCGTGAAACGCCATAAACAAGGCCCACATTCACCGACATTTGTACTTTGCTAAACGAGCCTTTCATCCAAGTTATTTTTGTCATGCCCCAACTCGCTTGGGACAAGCGACAACCCACGCTCGCCGTCACTCGTTTCCTTTAGGTCATTAGATTGAGACGTCCTAGGAGATGTTGCCGATCCAATCACTTTATTTGTTTAAATACGCAAGCGGAAACATAAACAACTCACCCAAACAACAAACAAGGATAGTCTTAACCACACCCATATAAATATACATATGCATTTGAAGTTTATCATATTATACAAGCAGTAATCAAACGAAGCCTAGTCTACAAGTGCGGCCATGACCTTCACAAAAAAGGGGTTCGGGGTAAACGTAGGACCTCTAGTACTATGAGGGCGGTCCAAAATGTAAAACTATCACCAAATGCCACCTAACTATCTATGGGCTACAGAATCCATGCCTCCGGCTCGACGATCATATCAAGATCAAGCTCAGGATCAGACACTAACTAGTGGAAAGGCTCACTCATTCTTATAACCTGTAAAAACATTCAACATACAAGTGTAAGATTAAACTAAATGAGTAAACTTCCTAGACCTCATGCAGGGAAGCCATCCATCTTAGAGACGCCGTAAACATGCAATTCCTCTATCGATAGCAGATCAATAGCGAACTTTCTCTTGTTTTGCCTTGCATGCATATCCACTTATTCAAGGCCATCATCAAAATACTTAAGTAATTCCCATAACATCCATGTCCGGATTATTATGGCCACTCAGGACCCAAGGCCAACTCTAAGGTTCGTAGTGATCCGGCGTAACAAGGCATCATCCCGCATAAACACATCAAGACGGTACTCTTGTCAGGAGCTTCGTTTCGAAATCCATCCACAAACGACATCCCATTGACTTGGGGGCATCCGAACTTAATCAGGCACCGTCCTGCGTAAACACATCAGGACAGGTTCATTTCCCCACGTAAACGCCTCAACGCTTTTAGGTGTTCAAATAGACATACCAGCACACGATTGACTTGTTATCTTTCTCATTAACCAATGTGATGCCCATGCAATATGCAAAAACCTGTGCCATTTGCCATTATATCATTTAAAAGTTCCAGCCAATATCACCAGTAGGATAGGTGATTGCAATAACTCATCTCTTGTTAAGATAATACATCACACTTCATATATCACACATTAATAGCCTATCACATAACTACTTATCGATAAACGCGATAATCTATTGGCTTAAAATTTAATAGGCTATTTGGCTGGAACATGATAAACTATCAAGGATAACATGATAAGCTGTCGACACAAACATAATAAGTTATCGACGTAAACATGATAAGCTATCGACGAAAACATGATAAGTTATCGACGAAAACTTGGTAAGCTATAAAGATAACCTATTAGTACCCTATGATAACCTATCACACAAAACCCACTTATCACATTAACAAAACATCATTTAGCCTTAATCTAGCTCGAAACTAACTCCAAAATGCAACAACAACCCTATTCAAGCGCTAGAAAGCCACTCACTTCCAGTCCTAGCTCTCGTGAGTGGGCTGGATGGCTTCTCAAGCAGTTGCATGGTGGCGGTGGGTGGTGTTTAGTTGCCAGTGGGGGAAATATGAGGAACAATGAAGAAGATGGCTTGAAAATGAGATGCAAATGGACAAGGGCTGGTTCAGCTATGGCAAGAAGGAAGATAAAGATGAACATGAGAGCTAAAGTGTGAAAATGAGAATGAGGGAGAGTTATGGACGAATTTGGGGAGAGAGGAAGAGCAGCCCATGTCCCATCCAAGATCAAGGGCTTGGATCACTTCTCACTTTACTTCTTTCCTAAGTCCCATTAATGCCATTTAATGGAACACTCATGGCTAGGCTAGAAGATAGGCTAGGTAGGCTTAGACTAGGCTAGGAGATGACATCACCTCCCTAATCTTCAGCACATGGTTGCCGCCCTCTAGCTACTTTCTCATCTTGCCATTTTGTCCTTAGTTGAATGATAGGGTAATTTGGTCATTTCGCCAAGATTGTGTAGTGTTCACGCACACGGAGGTGTATGAAATGTCAAGATCTTGCATTGATGGCTTGATGGGCTTGGGGGACCCGCGGCCCCACAATGGCAGCCCACCTCTTGGGTGTTTGGGCCTTGGGCCACCCACTTGGACTTAGGCCCATTTGGGTCATCCATGATGGGCTTGGGCCCATTTGGGGTCTACCATTCCTTATTGTAATCATCTTCGAAGATTAGATACCGATGTAATTCCGTTCTAAAAATCGGCGTCGGTTTGTGAATGTCACAATTTTCAGCCCCATGCATACGAGAAATTGATGAAGAAAAGTGCCCAAAATTTCCATGATTTTCCCTCACGTCAACTCCCACCCGTTCCCAGCAAAAGTGACCTTTGACCACCAAATCTTCAGCCACGTTTTCTTCTTCTCCGAGAGCTAGCAAGTGGCAGACGTAGGCTACGCCACAGCCACGTCCTTGCATGAGACATGCAAGGTGTCTCACGCCAAGGCCTGATTCTTTGGGCTGTCTTCCCATCTTGCTGCCACGGAATGGGAGGTGATTGTTGACTAGGAAAGTCAACGGCGAAGAGGACGGTGGTTCCTTCTTTATTCGGTGAAGACGAGAGATTTTCCTCACCTCACGTCCTCCTCCGTCCATCAACGACAGCACTCTCTTGCCGCTCACCTTCGGCCACCCACATCACTCGCTGTACCGCCGTCTCGCCATCAGCTGCGCCTCCGTTCATCTCGCACCATCTCGCCACCACCCACGCCCACAGGTCACAACTTGCTGATTTAAGGAGAATGGAGGTCTTGTTGTTCTATATTGCTTAGTACTACCTTACTCGGGTTTTTCTTTTAGGATTTGAACCAAATCAGGCTCGAATGCTTCGAGATACCGTGTATTCATGTTTATTCTTGGCGAGTTGAGCTGGATTTGGTATTGACTCACATTGTTGTATGTGGTTATGACCGTCGGCGCGGTCAGCACTAGTTCTGGTGTGAAGCCGTGGGTTTTGTCGATTGTCGAATAGTTAGTACCAATTTATTGTATTCTGAAGTTGTTGCTGGTCAGTCAGGTCCCGTTACGGCCTTATTCGGATTTTAGGTAAATTGGCATGTACTGTAATGTTAGGACAGTTCGGCATTGGTTTGCCTAGGGTTCAGATGCTTGAATTCCTTTGGCAAAATCGTTGGAACTTAGTTGACTTTAGAATAGTACAACTTCAATTAGAATGTTGACTTTGATCTTATGCGTCCATAATTGTGGGATGGCATCAATATAATCTTTAAGTGTTGTGGCATGGATTGAATTGATATTGATACCGTCGGTCCATTGCGATGATGATGCCCTAGGTGTCGGTATGCCTGGAGCGGTGTGAAAACGATGCCCTCCAGATGCCTAGGGAATGTGATTAAGCCCTAGATGTCCTCGCAATGCGGCACCCCGATCTGGCAAGGTCACCACAGCAGTTACATATCTTTGATTCGAAGTTAAAGAAAAACCGTAGTTTTTTATAGCGAATATAAGGACAAGTTACACAATCCCTCTACTCCCATAACGATGATACAATGCACACCAACTACGCACCATAGGAAAAGATAATCCCGATTCACTCTTATAAATTTTTTCATGATGGACATGTCGGGTCGGTACAACCAAAAAGCCAAGACTTTTAGCTAAACTTGGCCACAGCTCAAAAGAGAGATCTCGACCCCCTATTTCGATCATGTATAACCCTCCATCACACCCACCCTGGTGCATCGGGCGGTGTTGGCAGCAACATCCCCCGCATCACTCCGACACGGCGAACGTGGCAGACAAGAACTCCTGGATGACCGGGCCCTCACGCAGGCCCACATCATACATCACCAGCACACGAACCCGTATGAACGTCAAACCAGGGATGGTGACACAATCAGGCGTTAAAGGTACCCCACGTGATCGGAGGGAGAGGCATCTTTCTAATCTGAAATGGTAGTCTCCAAAGGGGTGAGTACAACCACTCAGCAAGTAAAAGATCCATTAAACTACTAAATGCATCAAACAGAACAATCAAGGCATCATAAATAAAGCACATATCATTCACGCATCCAAGCATAACTTACCTTGCAGCCATGCATATGTCATCATGCCATATGTGCATATACAACCATGCACTCATCATCAAGCATTCATGCATATCCATACTTTACGTGCACATACCACCATGCATTCATCATCAAGCATTCATGCATATCCATGCCTTATGTGCACATACCACCGTGCACTTATACATATTATATCATACAGCCATGCATACAGATCACCATACCATGCATGATTCAATTTCAGCTTTTTATATTTCCATTGGGTCACCACATTTTTCTTTCCCGGGACCAGTAATTGCATCCCACATTTTATCGCTCGCACCCAACCTGGCATCGCGAGGAACCTCCAGCACACACCTCCGGGCATTCGGCACTCACCTCCGGGTATCCTGACACTCCCGGGGCATCATCGGCTCACACCTCCGATGGTATCCTCATTTATCATAATTCATATTCACAACATGGCAAATGATGTGATGGCCCTAATAATTTCTAAGAATTTAATACATCATAGACAAGCTCTAGACGCATTTATCTCATGAAGAACACAACAGCACCAGAATTTCATACAAAACAGAATAGTCCATTCATTATAGCTTTTGAAATTCGCACAATCCAGCTTGCACAATTTTAGGAAACATTTTAATTAAATACATAAATGACCTTAAAAAATTATGAAATTCGAACATGTGATAGTCAAGACATAAAGGTAGATACTTCATGCAGACCACTACACCAAAAGATCCCCATATATTCGGTATAGACGATGCATCACAGTACTACTATTTAAAAAGTTCAACTTGCACAGTTTTTGAAACATTTTTTGTTAAATAGGAAAATGAACTTCAAAAATTACGAAATTTCAAATATGATGTAGGGAAGACATGAAGAAAGATATTTTATGCAGAACACATTTGCAAAAGAAGCTCATACAAAACGATATAGTCCACACATTGCAACTTACAAAGTCCGAACACATCATATTGCACAGTTTTAGAAATATTTCCGATTAAATACCTAAATGGCCTTCCAAAATTATAAAATTCGACTATGTGATAATCAAGACCATAAGGTAGCTACTTCATGAAGACATCAAAGTCAGATTCGTCTAGGTAATTAAATATGGACGGTTAAAACCCTGTTCCTAGTACTGAAATTTCCAGATCCAGTCTTTCCAAAGAATAACGATTTCACCCACTTATACTTGTTTGTTTTGTCCTAAATTTGAGTATGTTATACTCCAATAAGTCCTTTACAACTTTTATTTAGAGATCAAAGCCAAAATTCAACTAGAACATCACATGCAAGTCACTAGAACATCCAAGTTCGAGCTGTTTTTCTCAAGAACAGTACACTAGACTAGAGCACCACTCTTATAACTTCAATTTTTCACATTCTATACATCCATAATTGTTACCATTCAATCAGACACACTAAGCACAGCATGCAAGAGTACATCAAACCTAACTGTCCCTTGTTGAAAAAGAAGAAAAGGAAGTATGATAAGTACAAGAAAGCTCTCAAAGCAAAAACCTGGAGTGACATTGAATGTGAGGAAAGCAAAGAGGAATTTAAAAATATCTGTCTGATGGCCCACTCAGAATTAGACTTAGATTCAAAATCAGACACATATTCAGATCTGATAAGGAAATGGAGTTAACTCAATCAGAAATTCCTGTTAAGGGTTCAAACTTCTCTTAAAAGGATTTCCAAACTTAAAAAGGAAAATTCTAAGCTCAGGCAACGGGATGATTTTTGGAAAGAAAATTTTGAAAATCTGGAAAGTGATTTTGATAGTTTGAAAGAAAATGCTGACTCTCTCTCAAGGGAAAACATATGTTTGAAAAGGAAATTTCAGATATTAAAAAAAGGTTTTCCAACGAATCAGAAAGGTTGGAGAAAATTCTTTCAGCTTAAATACCATATTTTAATAAATCCAATTTGGGAATCAATACCGAAATGACATCCCTAATTGATTTTCCCAAAGTAAAAGAAAGACTTAGACAAAGACCTCCAAAATCCTTTTATAAAAATCATTTTCAACTTTTTTTTTTTGTAAAATCTGTTGAATGGAGTGCTCTCAATTGTTCTAAGTGCAATAGCTCAGAATATTTTGAGAATGAATGTCCTAAAGTTTTGAGACCTGTTAAGAAGAATTGGGCAAAAGCTATTTTTAACACTAACTTCCTTGGACCCAAAAAAATTTGGGTACCAAAGAAAGCTTGAGATCTCTTTCTACCTGTACGTTATAATCAGAAGAAAAAGTAAATGGTACTTGGATAGTAGCTGTTCTAGACATATGAGAGGAGACTCTAGCAGTTTTGTAAAACTTCAAAAACAATAAGGAGGAAATATCTCTTTTGGTGGAAACAACAAATGAAGGATTATGGGTTTTGGAACAATGAAGATTGGGAGTCTAATCATCAACAACGTCTCACTAGTAAAAAGCTTACCTTTTGAGCCAGCTATGTGATACAGGTTTCAAAATCAATTTTCAAGAAGATGCTTGCTTTGGAGTTAGTTGAGATCTGTCGTAATCCTTTTCTAGGAGAAGGCATGACAACATTTATCTTCTGGATATGAGTCTAGAAAGCTCTTAGTCCCTTCTTTCTATTCAAGATGTATCAAAATCTCTGGCATCGTAAGCTTGGACATGTGAATATGAAACATATTGTCAAACTTTCTTCTAAGAAGCTGGTTCGAGGTCTTCCTAAAATGGCTTATCAAAAGTTTAAATTGCGTACTCCATGTATTTTGGGAAAACAGGTCAAAATCTCCTTTAAACAAATGAATCAAGTTTCTACCAATCGCGTTTCACAACTTCTTCAAATGGATCTTTTTGACCAACAAGAACTCAGAGTATTGGTGGAAAGAAATACTGTTTAGTAATTGTGGATGATTATTCAAGATTCACTTGGATCTTCTTCTTAGCAAGTAAATCTGAAACTTTTTTTTTTTTTTTTTGGGTAAAAGATAAGAGATAGATTGACTTTAAACCAAAAGCTATAGCTATACAATGAGGGAACTCGGCATCAAAAACCAAAACCGAGTAGAAGGGCGTCGAGGAAAAAGACATAATCAGAAAAGAACTAAAAAGTGAGCCAAAATAGCGGCTAAGAAGTAGCCCAACAACGGCCACCACCAAAAGAAAGAAAATGGGAACAAAACCAGCAATGGCGCAGTAGCAACCTCGGCTTCGTCAATCCCCGTAACACACCAGCTGAGAAGCTCCTGATTTAATGTCGTGAAAGTTTCTATTTAAATTATATTCAAAATGCCTACAACGCTTGTAGTGCATTTATGCAAGCTCTAGGCTAGCCTTGGTAATTAAATGCCTTTCAAAGCCGAGACATTACTTTGTCTCAAAACTTGTACCCCTCATACATATAACCACGCTATTCATTAGTAACGTATGTGTCTGTGCCTAGCACATGATTATGGTAATAAGTGATGCACCGGCGATTCACTCATCGGTTTGATTGGAATAGAAACAAGGTCCAAAAGACCTGTGAACTTGTTTAAATTCTACATCTGGACATGATGTTTTGTTTTTGATTGTTTTGATATGTATGCTTGTTTCTTTCCATTGTATATACCATGTTATAAGTTTGTAGGTTAGGTTTAGATTCGGAGCCCAAAGATAGAGAAAGCAGGAAGACAATGAAGGTCTACATCCATTTCGACCATTATCATGCTTGTGTACCTGTTAGAATGGGAAAATAATAAAGGTTATGGTATTTGTCGATTATAGCCAATTAATATGCACGTGAGGTATGTTGAAAGATGGCATGTTGAAGTATTCAAGTGATGTATTTGAGTGATATGATATGATATAGAAGTATAACAGGATAGTGATATGTGATGGGGTGAGTGATTCCAGAACATAAATTTTTTAAAAGGGAATTTTGCGGTTAAGTGTATGGAGTAGTGTATATGAGGAAGAAACGGAAAGATAGAATGATCTCCCTCCAAGGTATAAAGGCCCTGCCACCAATCGAGGATGAGGATCGAGATCTACGAAGTTCACCACCAAGGCCTAAAGCTTCCACCAGCCAAGGATAAAGGACTTCGGGAAAGGAGAAGCTCACCACCGAGTGATCTACGCTCCAAGGATAAAGAAACCGAAATGAGTTATCCACTCTCTGAAGAAGTTCACTCAAGTAGAGGAAATCTCACCATTTTCATTCATAAAATTCGTATCTCCCATACATTTAAAAGTTTTTTTTTTTTTTGGTTGCTGGAGGAACCGCTTTGGCCAACAGCGCCACGTAAATCCCCAGGTGTCGCTAGCGGGGAAACCACCGCCCCGACGCCACGCTTAATACATTGAATAGTTTTCCCCTATTTATAAGAGGATTTACGCCTTAGGAAATATTAAAATGAAACTTTAATGACCTAGGAACTTAAATGTTCGACTCTTGAGCTACATAAAAATAATGACACTTATGAACTTAAGAAAAGCCTTTATTAACACGGGAACTAAATCGCGATCGACCAGTAGTATAACTTGGTGATCGATTGTAAGCAAATTCGTCATGCGCAAGCTTTAAATCCCCATCTTTCAAAGATTTACTCACCATACCACGAAGAAGAGTGGCTAGAGTACGATTTGTCACCTTCGTTTCGCCATCGGTTTGTGGATGACAAGCTGTGCTGAATAAAAAGTCTTGTATCAAGCATTCTCCATAGAGTCCTCCAGAAGTAGCTTAAAAACTTGGAATCACGATCTAACACAATGGTCTCTGGTACTCCATCAATGCGATATGAGATGCATCATTAGACTTGTGACATGGCATGAAATGAGCCATTTTAGAGAATTGATCGACAACACCATGATAGCATTTTTTCCTCTTTGAGTTCTTGGTAGAGCCACAATGAAATCCATGATACCATCTTCCCAGGGCTGCAATGGTTTTTGTGCTTGCACCAGAACAACACCAATACCAACTCTGCTTGCATCACACTCAACTTCAAATAATTTATCAAAATCAAGAAGTGCAAGAGTAGGGGACTCACAAAGTTTCTGCTTGATTACCTCAAAGGCGTTTTGAGCTACCATCTTTCTATCAACGTTTTGTCGAAGGCTACTCAAAACACCTTTGAGGGAAAGAAACAAGTCCATGAAAACTTATTACATAGAAAGAGACTTCGGAACTGGCCAAGTCTCCATAGCTTCCACCTTGGCTTGATCAACAGAGATTCCATCTCAGGAAACCACATAACCAAGAAAGACAATACTTGGAGAGAAGAACTCACATTTCTCCAGTTTAGCATATAATTTTCGTTCTCTCAGGACATTAAAGACCTATTTTAAATGAGAGAAATGCACCTCCTCGTTCCTTCTATAAGTTCGATAAGTAATTGAGATTATTCATTACAAATGATCCATCAAAGCACATATAGCATGTGACTAACTAGCACATACATTTGAATATGTGACAAATGTATGTTTAGGATGTGATCACTTGAATACTTTCATGAGGATGATAAGTTCATCGACTTGCCTTTGCAACTCTTTTGTTTCCTCTGGATTGCATCGATAAGCTGGCTTGTTTGGTAGTGGAGCACCGGGGATGAAATCAATTTGATGCTCAATACCTCTTATGCAAGCTAATCCAAGTGACAAATCCTCCAAAAACACATCTGCAAGTTCTTTCAACAAGCAATGCATTTTTGGACGTATGGGTCACTCTATCTCCCTCTTTTTCTTGACCACAAGCAAAGCAAATACATTCTTTTGTTTGCTAATGGCTCTCTTCAGCCCGTCTCTGACTCAAGAACAGATTTTCCTTACAAGCGTTTCCCTCCCCAGTTGATTGTTATGTATCGAAGAAGGATTCAAGGGTAAAAGAGTAATATATTTCTGTTCCCTATGAAAAGAGTATGTGTTTTTCCGACCATCATGCATAGCTTTTATATCAAATTGCCACAATCTACCCAATAATAAGTCGCATGCCTCCATAGGAATCACATAGCATACAACCTGATCTCGATATTTCTTCACAATCGAAAATGAGTTCATTCCCTTGATTGAGCCAATGGAGCATGTATGGTCGAGGATGTTTCATTTTTGGAAGCTTCAGCTTGTGGACAAGGGTTGTTGGAGCAACATTGATGCAGCTCCCACCATCGATGATCACAGAACGCACCTTTCCGTTAATACTGCAACGGGTGTGAAATATATTCTTCCTTTGCTTTTTATCCGGAGAAACTTCAACATGCAATGCTCTCCGGATCATCAATAGCTCGCCATCATCGGCTTTCTGCACAACTTCTTCTTCCCGATCAAATTTGGAAATATTTTGGTCTTGATTGCCCTCAACCTCTTGAAGCGCCTAGTTGATCTCCTCAATTTCTTGAAGAGTCATAACTCTCCGATTTAGACAATTTGCTCGTAAATGCCCAAAACCATGGCACTTAAAAAATTTCCTTGCATTGCCTTCAAACTTCTTTTGGACTTCTTTGGAAGGCTCTGCAATTTTTACTTTGCCTTTGTCTTTTGTCGACGTACTCTCGCCCTTGCTTGAGGAAGCAGCATTAAATAGGAGGCCGTCTTTGTTGATGTTCTAGAGGAAAACCTATTGCTCGTCAATTGTTTTTCGACTTTTATTGCTAACTTGCATACGTCTTCAAAAAGACCAGTAAGGTTGAAGTTCAACCATATCAGCTGTGGCATCCCAAAATTCATGGCAATCTCTAGAAGCATTAAAGTCAATCAATAGGTGATGGAAGTACGATCAAGTTATATTGTAGCCATTTGATCTATAATTTGCAATGAGATTTATGGCCAAGCTTTTAATGGATAATTATTTGACAGGAAAGAAAATGCTATCATTGGGCATGTGTGTTATAAATTGGAATTTATGGCCATATTATTTTTGTAAGTTAGGAATTTATTTAAGTGGAAGATATTAATAGATGAAATTAGAGAAGACTGGGCCAAGACCAGCCCACGATCACCCACCATTCGGCCATATGTGCCTGGCCCGAGAAGCCCAAAGGGAGAGGAGCTGCCGTCAACCAAGCTAGCCCAAGCCTAGCCGGATTCAAGCCCATCTTACATGGCAATTGCCAAGTGGCGCTAGCAAGCAAAGATCATGATTGTTAATCATGAGAGGGAAGAAATTAGAGATTGAGGGGGGCGGATTAGGCGAGGAATGGGAGAGAAAGGGAGAAAGGAAGAGAGAAATGAGAAGCCGTGCGTGCGAGAGGAAGGAGAAGGGCCGTCTGCCGATCATCCACCTAGCTCACTGCTGTTCGTTCGCCGCCTTGCCCGCCGTTTGGAGCTGTGTTTGTTGCTTGTTGTCTGTGCTTCGATTAGAAAAGTAGAGTCCTAAAACCTACCCTTTGCTTGCTGTGATGTGTGTGTAGAAGATGGTGAACTTTGGTTGTGGTAGATGTGATCAAAGGTCGAAGCTATGGGGACAAATTCGTTGGCCCAGCATGCTGTTTTCTGGAAAAATCAGTCCGACCCTTCACGAGTTTGTGAGCTGCATGCAACTTCTTAGTTGGAATCTCGCTTCAATCTCATGATGAAAGTTCTAGAGAACATCTTGAGGGATAACATACTAAAATTTGAGACAAAACGGACAAGGATTCCCTGGGGAAACGATTTTCCTTTGGAGAGATTAGATCTGGAATTTGTTGTGCTGACCTTTACTAATTTCGCGGACTGTAAAGTAAGTTTCTTGCGAAAGTCTCACTTTGAGTTCTTAATGAAAATTGTAGTGTACTTCTTGAGGCAAAACATATCAAAAATTTAGAGGAAACGAACAAAAATAGGTCGGTGAAATCGTACAGTTAAAATTTGATCATGTGTCCTGAATGAAGGTTGTAGATAAAATTCTGAGGTATAACATACTGAAAATTTAGAAGAAACGAACATATGTAGATCGGTGAAACAAGTTTCGTTTGAAAGAAGATAATTTGGAAAAAAAAAAAAAACGACACTGAGAACAGGTGGAATTAATCGTGTATATCTGTTAATTTAGAACGATTTGGATTTCGGATACTTCACGAGATATTTACCCTTAGAACTTGTCTATGACGTATCAAAATTTCAGAATTTTTAGAGTTCAATTGGATATTTAATTGAAATTACTTCCGAAACTGTGCAAGCTGAAGTGTTAAAATTTTGAAGACTGTGATGCATGGACCATACTGTTTTTTGTGAGATTCTATTGGTATGGTGTTTTTCATGAGATGTCTACCTTTAGGTCTCGTCTATAATGTGTCAAGTTTTCAGTATTTATCTATACCATTCACTAATTTTCCTAGAGTTTTAACTAAAGGAGTGTATTCTATTTTTATCCGAAAATTGATGCATTGTCAAAAATAAATGAATTTTTCCATGTGATGGAATGGTTAGAGTGGTTGATTTTGCTGTATATATGATGACATATGGCATGTTATGTGGCATCAAAAAGCTGGTTGAGACTCTTGATATTGATGCATCAATTGCCATGTTGAAATTGAGATACATGTGTCAATATAAATTGAGATAATAACAAGACCATCGGATGTGGGAGCCGACGATGCCTCGAGAGTTTCAAGATTCCCCGAGGTGTGTGCCGGAAGCCTCGGAGGTGTGTGCCGGGGGGATACCTCGTGATGCCAGGTTGGATGCGAGCGATAAATTGAGGGATGCAAACATTAGTCATTGGAAAGAAAAAAATTTAGACTATATCATGTGCAGGGATGTTTACATATGGCATAGTGATATATGCATGACAGTTTGATCATAAATGCATGGTGCTTTATGCACATATGGCATGGTGATATATGCATGGCTCCAAGGTAAGGTATGCTTGAATGCATGAATGATATGTGCTTTATTGATGATACCTTGATTGTTTTGTTTGATGCACTGTGTAGTGTGGCGGATCTTTGCTGTTGAGTGGTTGTACTCACCCCTTTTGGGGATTAACATTTCATATTAGAAAGATACCTCTTTCACCAGTTGTGCATGGCACCTTCTATGGCATACCTACTGACGTCGAGGTGGAGTGCACCGAACATTCCTGTATTAGTATACCTGGTTTGGAGTATGTCCGAGTTCGGGTATTGGTGATGTACGACGTCGGTTCAGCTGATGGCCCTATCATCCAAGAGATGGGAGTGATGGCACCCGATGCACCGGGTTGGGAGTGATGGCATGTAGGATTGATGGGAGCTGACGCTTTCTTTTTGGGGATAGCCGACACTTGTTGATGGAGGGATGTACATGTTTCATGTAGGGTCGAGTTCTCCTTTCGGTATAGCCAAGTATAGTTAAAAATCTTGGCCTTTTTGTTGTATCGACCTGAATGTCCATCATGAAAATATAAATGAAAGTGAATCGGCTTTATCTTTTCTTCTAGTGCGTAGTTGGTGTGCATTGCATTATTGTTATTGGAGGGAGAGATGGTGAGACTCATTTATGCTTCCGCTAATGAACTGCGCTAGGACGTTTACAAAAAAAAAATGGTAAGGAATTCCATGGATCAACCCCTATGAATGGTGGCTTCATTTTAATCATAAAAGTCATTAGATTGGCATGTAATGGGAAGAGTAGCAAGTAATCTGTAGCGAGCCTAACGGATTGGGGGCCGTCGAGGGGTGCCACATCAGCCATTTCTGGATTCATGCCGCGAAGGAAACAAGCAGTGGTTTGCTCAGGAACTTCTAGAACTTGTCTCCTCATTTTGAGTTGTTCAAACTCACGAATCTATATTTCAACAATCATCCCTTGTTGTCTTAGGGAATTCAATTTGAGGAAGAGATCTTACTTATAGTTGTCAGGCAAGAACCTCTTCTTCATCAACTTCTTGAGTTTTGCCCAAGACTTGATTCAGCCTTTTCCTTCCCCTGCTCGTTGATGCTTTTGATTCTCCCACCATAGAGAAGCATATTTGGTTAGCTTTAGAACAGCAACCTTAAATTTCTTCTCATTCGAATAGGACTTGAAGTCAAAAATTCATTCGGTTGTATATGCCAATCCACAACTCGTCGAGATTGAGATTATCATCAAACTGGGGGAGGACCTCCACCTGAATGTCTTGTTCATCTTCCTTATGCCTCCCTCTTCGTCTTCGTCATCGAATTGGAGATTCAGAATCACTAGAGTGCAGAATTGTTCGGTTGTCTCTAGTGGACTAGGAATCGCCATCATAATTTCTACAAGATTTAGAATCGTCATGCCGATGTCGTTCATTGGCAAGGCTTGCTTGCTGTCTTTGTCTCGGCGGAGTGTCTAGACGGTTGAGGACACGCTCCTTTTGTTGCTGAAGATTTTGGATGACACGATAACGCCTTTCATTGTGCGCTTGCTCCAAAGTCGAGCCTCTTGGAACTTGATCATTAATCAAGAATTTGTAATAGTAAAAAGAAAGGAATCACTCAAATGAGTTGAAACTTGAGCTTTGATACCAAACTTTTCACGCATGATGGGGTGAGTGATTCCAGAACGAAAATTTTGTATAGGGAATTTTGTGGTGAAGTGTATACGGTGAAGAAACAAAGGGAAATAAGAAAAGATAGAACAATCTCCTTCCAAGGTATAAAGGCTACGCCACCAACCGAAGAAGAGGATCGAGATCTATGAAGTTCACCGCCAAGGCCTAAAGCTTCCACCAGCCAAGGATAAAGGACTTCCAGATCGGAGAAGCTCGCCATCAAGTCCTAAAAATCCACCAACCAAGGATAAAGGACTTCCAGATCGGAGAAGCTCGCCATCAAGGCCTAAAAAATCCACCAGCCAAGGATAAAGGGCTTCTTGGCTCGCCACCAAGGAGTGATCTATGCTCCATAAAGAAACCGGAAGGAGTGATCTATGCTCCATAAAGAAACCGGAAGGAGTGATCTATGCTCCATAAAGAAACCGGAAGGAGTGATCTATACTCTCCGAAGGAGTTCACTTAATAAGAGGAAATCTCACCATTTTCATTCATAAAATTTGTATCTCCCATGCATTTAATAGTTTTCCCTTATTTATAAGAGGATTTTAGCCTTAGGAAATACTAAAAATAAACTTTAATGACCTAGGAACATAAACCTTCGACTCTTGAGCTACATAAAAGTGATCCATCGATAAGCATCGTGCTACATAAATGAGCCATCGAAGCACATAATGCCCATCTTGTTTACTGGCTTGGATAAGCATCAATGGTTCTAAGTTGGTCGATGGAGCTACGTTGGATGCTCCCGCATCAGATAGCACATACGTATGAATATGTGACAAATGTATGCTTAGGATGTGATCACTTATATACTTTGATGAGGACGAAAAGTTCATCGACTTGCCTTTGCAACTCCTTTGTTTGCTCTGGATTGCATCGATAAGCTGGCTTGTTTGGTAGTGGAGCACCGAGGATCAAATCAATTTGATGCTCAACACCTCTTATGAAAGCTAATCCAGGTGGCAAATCCTCTAGAAACACATCTGCAAATTCTTTCAACAAGCAATGGATTTTTGGACGATTGGGTTGCTCTATCTCACTCTTTTTCTCGACCACAAGCAAAGTAAATACATTCTTTTGTTTGTTAATGGCTCTCTAAACCCTCAGTGCGGTGGCTTCTCTTTATTATTGATATTCTCAAAAAGACCAGACGGACATAAGCAACACTTGAGGATAATACTACAAATCCTTAGAGACCCTATATTGTATGCCAAATTTAGGAATCACGATGGACCTAGCAAAGGTTGAGATTGCAGTAAATTGGCCAAGACCAACAACACCAACAGAAATACGAACTTTCTTGGGACTTGTAGGTTAGTATATGAGGTTTATAGAGGGATTCTCACGACTCGTAGGCCCGTTGACCCAATTGACTAGGAAAAATGTGAAGTTTGAATGGACTGATGAACGTGAAAGGAGTTTCCGGGAACTCAAGAAAAGATTGACCACAGCCCCAATACTATCCATTCCGTCTGGATCTTGGGGATTTATAGCGATGCTTCCCATAAAGGGTTGGGGTGTGTCCTGATGTAGTATGCGAATATCATAGCCAATGCATCGAGACAATTGAAACCCTACGAATTGCACTATCCAACTCATGACTTAGAATTTGTGGCAATAACTTTTGCATTAAAGATATTGAGACATTATCTGTATGGGGAGAAATGTGAAATTTCTACATATCACAAAAGTTTCAAATACTTATTCTCTTGGAATGTATTAAATGTGTGGCAAAGAAGATGGATCAAACTGCTGAAAGATTACGACAGTGACATCCCCGAATTTGACCCCTGTCCTAGAGTCGATGAATGGTCTAAAGCTTCAATGTACATTTAACAGGCATAGATTATGGATTGATTTAAATATCATTTATAAGTCAACTATCTAGTTGGGAGAGGCAATTGTGGAACAATAGATGCACTCAACTGGGGTACTTGACCATGGAACGGTAGCACAACCATAAGGATTGATGTGAGACGACCTTACTCTGGCACGGATCAATGAATGAATGATTATAGATCGATTCAGCCTAAGTATATAAAGCTTAAGTATATATAGTCTCAAACTACCCTAAATCGATTCTGAGTGAGTGTAAAAACATGGATATGTTTGGAATCAAGCATGGGTTGTGCCAAGCGCTACCCCAAGAGACCCCCCTTTTCATATAGGCCCATTATAGCCATTTCTAATCGAATTTAGCCTGAACCTCAATCCAGTTACGGGTGTCCCTCGTGGATAACTCGGAAATGCCCCTAATTACTTTAACCAACGTCTAGTCTCGCGAACAGTTTTTTGGCCACCAAATCTTTGGTATTGGAAAAGTGGGCCAAGCATTGAAAGCTCAAGTTTGTTGAGTTCCAAACGCAAGCCCTATGTGCGTGAATAGTAATTGATGTGAATAGTAACATAGCCTCTAGAAGCCCAGCTTTAGGCTTGTCTTGAAAGCCTTGGTTCATTAATGTCCTTTGGAACTAATGATTACTTGAGCTCAAGACTTTGGTCTTGCAAGAAGACTTGCCACCTTTAGTTTTATAAATTCCAGTCTTCGGAATTCCTGGACCCTCACATTTTTCCTATTTTCTAGAACTTGTGGTTCGATACATCTTGGTACAAAAGCCTATTCTTTTACGGCGTGAAGACTGCCTAGCCAGTATTAATGATGACCTGTTTGTCTTCTCGATTTGTTATAGAATTTTCCCTTTGGAATCTCAACATTCTTTCTTCAAAAAAGTTGTAGAGAATATCAATATCTATAACATACTAAAAATTCAATGTGTTTTATGAATATTTGGATGGCGAAAGCAATTTTCTTTTGGGGTTGTTGAATCTGTCCGACCAATGAAATGTTGGGTTGTTTTTGGTGATTTTCTGCTCTTTATACTAAAAACGAATTGGCCTTGACTTCCTGCATTGAAAATGTTATTTAAGATCTTCTCTACAACATATTAAACTTTCATAATTTTTTGAATCCGTTTGATAAGGTAATGACATTTATTTCAAAAGTTGCTGAAAACAGTTATTTACATTAGAGGGGGTGGGCCACATGTTAAGGTAATGACAAGCTTGGGCAATTGGATGGTTGAGATCAACCCTTTTTCCATAAGCTTAGACTATTGGATGGCCAAGATCTCTCCTTGCTCCCCAAGTTTAGTCAATTGTGTACTCTCCAAGTTTAGGTGATCGTATGGTTGAGATTCACTCTTGCTCTCCCAGCCAAGAAGTCATCCTGAGCTTAGTTCTATCAATTAGCTAATGCACCGTCGTCTTTGCGCCGTCTCGTCGCCACCTCGCGATCCACCGTCTAGCACCACCGACCACCCCTCATCCTTGTCTTGGTTGTTTGTAAATGAATCCCCTAAACATTGGCTAGGTTGTTGTGTGACGTTAGTTGGATTTAGGTTGATCTTACTTGTATTAGGAGTAGGATCAAGCCATCCTAGAGAGGTTGCAACCATGGGTTAATTTTGTATGGTTTGATCGTGACTAGCTTTCTAACCTTTATTAGGGCAGTATTACGCTTTGGAGTAGAGTTAGGAATGGTTTATGCTTTAATGGTGAGTAGCTTTTGTAACCCATGATAAGGGCTTTAATTTTATTGTGGAGTAGAGTTCAGAATGGTTTATGGTATAATGGTGAGTAGCTTTCTAACCCTTGCTTAGGGAAATAATTACCCTTTTGAGTAGAGTTAGGATTGGTCTATGATTAACGGTGATTAGATTATGTGATGAGTGGATTAGAGTGATAAGTAGTGGTGATCGGCCATCGTTAGAAGTGATAAGCTATTGTGATAGGCTATCGTAAGGTGCGGTAAGTTATCATCATAGGCTATTGTTAGATGCAATAAGCTATTCTGACAGGTTATAATCGCATATGATAAGTGATAGTTATAAGTTATCATAGGATGCAATATCCTATATTGATTTTGATAAGTGCATATTTTGTTTGTGGCTTTTAATCTAATACGTGTTTACTAAAGCCTACTTTTAAAGATGATAAATGCTTGTTGAAAGCTAGTTTTTAAAGATGATAAATGCTTATGCAATTCCAAAGGTTAAAAGGGCAAGCATTCGCAGCATCTATAATTATAGGTAATGAAAGACTATTTTGAAAGGTAATATGCTAAGGTTTTTCGATATGATATTGTCATTGGAAGCGACTTGTGATGTTATTGGTTGTGCTCATTCTATGTGATGTTGTTTGGTATTGATGGCGATGTTTTATTATATGTGCTCATTGGAAATAGTCTTTACACATATGTTCAATATCCATGGTCGATGTGTGAGAGAACATTCCGGGCCTCTGACACGAGATATACGATGGTTCTTGGATGTGCCTGGAAGCATGCCGGGTCAAGTCCCTCTCTTGGATCGACGATACTAAGGCAGATGATTCCCGAACCAAGTTTGCTACTAAATCAGTGATCATGCCACAACGGGTCGATTCTTTCTTGGTCTCGGTGTACATTCTCTCGTTTCATGCTTGGCATATTTTATTGATGTAGTTTCAATAGATCATGAGACACAGTCCGTTTGGCATGTCATTGAGGCATTCATACCTAGTTTATGGGAAAGATAATAAGAGACAAGAGTTATGTGATGGTATGTATGCCCATATGATCACCTAACTACCCCGATGCGTATGATTATGCGGGGTGATGCCTAATTAAGTTTGGAGAGTTGTATGCTCGTGTGATCACCTAAATAACCTGATGTGTGTGATTATGTAGGTGATGGTGGTCCTAATGCATATGACTATGTGGGTGATGGTCGTCCCAATGCGTATGATTATGCAGGACGATGCCCAGTTAAGCCAAAGGTTCGGCTATTGATCTACCATCGACATGTGGGCGTCGAGTTCGTAGGTTCCAAAACAAGGTATTTGCCTATCTGGGGTTGAGGCGATTTACCATCAACATGTGGGCGTCGAACGGAGAATCGTCATGTTTGGTTTGGGGTTACATTGGAGACAATAATTTGGTCCGGCATTAGTGAAGTTTAGGTTAACCCTAACACAGGGTTGGTTTTGTTGGTTGGTTGGAAGTTGCCTGTGTAAAGGTTTGTAATAACTATATTTCCTAGGGTTAACAGAAAATTTGTAAAGGATGTATTTGGTTTAATTTTCAGATGGATACCTTTTACTATCCCTACTATTGGATAATGGTTGGGAGATGTTTGTTCTGCTCCCACTTACCTATAATCAAAAGATAAAATGAATGAGTCGGCGACGCGTCCTGGGATATCGCAATTCCATGACCAAAGAGATCAAGGGATGCCACACGCTTGAGGTTCGAGGCATGAAAATGACTGTCAGATACTCAGTCATAAATAGGTAGTAAACATGGCAAGTATAAGAGTAACAAAGTGGAATATGTTAGAAATATTAGCAAATTCGGAGATTAAGTTAGAAATAGAACATCTCATCAGTGTACTTACTTATGTGACTTTAGTAATAACTTTAATTAATGATCTGACTAGTGACACCGAGTTGCAAATTATTCTTGGGGCAAATGCTTGGAAAATTGTAGGAAAATCATGGTGTGCGCCGGAAGTGCTCATCCATCGAGGGCTGAAGCCTCAGCTGCAAGGGCTAAACCCCGTATGGAAGATATCCTGCAAGAATTGGCTAATATTGGAAATCTGATGGAGAGGCAAGCGCAGCAACAACCCGGAAGGGAACGTTGCCCTCAAGGACTGGTGGAACAACTTCTGAAGTTGAAGCCACTTAGGATTAGTGGAATGGGAAGTCCTAAGGAGGCGGAGCAATGGATTGATGGAATGGAACGGATTTTCTGGTTGTTGAACAGTAGTGATGTTGAAAAGAAAACCTTGGCAGAGTACCAACTGGAGGGAAATGCAAAGTTTTGGTGGAGAGCTTCAAGAGACACAATCTTTCCAACAGGTATTGAGATAAACTGGGATGAGTTTGTTAGGGCTTTCAATAGTAAGCATTTCATTGATTGTGCCCAGGATAGGAAGATCACTGAATTTGTTCAGTTAGAACAAAGGGAGCTGACAGTGGACTAATATGAGGAAATTTTTTTTGAATTGTCTAGGTATGCTCCTAGGTTAGTTGAGGATCGAGAGGAATAGGCTAAGAGATTCCTGAAAGGATTGAGGACTGATATTAGGAAACAACTAGTGCCTCTGAATATAAGTGATTATAATGAGATTTATGAGAGGGAACTGTTGGTGGAGCAAGAGTTAGCGAGCGAGCAATCAGAATCTAAGAGGCAGATGAGCTTTAATGATGTTCGAAGGGGTAAGAGGCCTTATCCTGATCAAGGTCAGCCCTGGGAATCTAAGAAGCGGAATAATTTTGGGAATTTTGGAAAAGTCAGGAGTGGGCCGGTTCTAGGGAGAGCATCCTACCAAAGTAATATTTGTCAGGGATGTGGTGGACAACATGGACCAGGACCCTGTAATGATCGATTGAAATGTTTTGGCTGTGGGCAGAGAGGTCACTTTAAGAAAGATTGTCCACAAGAGAGGTCACAGCTGAATGTCAGCTCGGTGCGACAGGTACAACAAAGAACTGTTGGACCAAACCTACCAAGGAATCTACAGAGGCTACCAGCACAAGGAAGGGTTTATGCGGTCACCCAAGAGCAAGTAGAAGCTACCGAAAATGTTATCTTAGGTACGATTTCGATAGATGGATAAATAGGCATATGCGTTACTTGATATGAGTGGCATGCATTCATTTGTGTCTGAGAAAATATAGATTATTGTGAGAAGTAGGAACAAATCTCTAGATATGCCTCTTTGTATTTCTACATCACTGAAGGACATGTTGTTATCTACGTTAGCATGTGAGAAGAGTGAGATAACCCTAAGGAAACAAGATTTGGAGATGGACTTGGTAGTGATAGTTATGCATAACTTTGATCTCCGTAAGCAATGGACTAGGGTGAATGATCTCCTGAGATAGTACTTACACGTGCGCTAAGGATAAAAACGTGAGGCTAAGATGGGATAGGCCAAACCGGACAATATCTCTATAAGTTAGTCCCTATCGAAACGAGACTCTCCAATCGATGTGTAGTTTGGGTTCGATCTAGGTGAAAGCTGGTGTACCTGTAATGACCCGATCCGATGAGGGCGCCGAGGTCAGAGGACCTGAACGAGCGGCTCTTGGCAGGCTTCTGGGATAATTTTATCAGAGTGGCGCAGCGGAAGCATGGTTAAGCTTGTAGAACTCTTGTTTGTGAAAAAAAAGGACAGGTCGATGCGTTTGTGCATTGATAATAGGCAATTGAATCATGTAATTGTTAAGAGTAAGTACTCATTACCTAGAATTGATGATTTGTTTGATCAGTTGCAAGGAAGTTTAGTCTTTTCTAAAATTGACTTAAGGTCAAGATACCATCAGTTAAGGATTAAGAAAGAAGACATTCCTAGTAAGAAAGAAGATACCATCGATGCGTTTGTGCATTGATAATAGGCAATTGAATCATGTAATTGTTAAGAGTAAGTACTCATTACCTAGTATGTATAGATTGATCTTGGAAGTCATGAGTTTGAGTGGTCATATGAGACATGAAATTATTTGTGGTTTATATGTCAAAATAATAGGTTTAATCGATGGTGGTCAACTTTTAATTTTAGGTGATGATCTCAGTTTGAAAAGGTTTGTTGGAATTAGTGGATATGATCAATTGTGGTTATAGTCTTTACAAGGTGAAAAGGTGAAAGTTCAAGTTGTGGATTTGATGAGTGATTAGTCCAAGTGATGATCCTTTAGGATGAGACATGAGATATACTCGATGGAAACTAGACAAGTTCTTATCTTGGTGGATTGTCGATCTTTGAATTGAATAAGTCTTGGTGGACTATCGATATTTGAATCGAAGGAATGATGCTATATTTAGGCTTGAATCTATGTTGCAGTGAAAGCGTAGTGAGTGTCTTAATGGGACTGAACCATATGAGTTATTAATGGTGTCGATTTTGATGGTTCTAGGCTTGAATTGATGGTGACAAAGGTATAGGAATAATTTGGCTAAATGGTGTGTTAGATTGAGACCGTTAGATATACCAGAATGGAAAAGGGACCATGTGACAATAGATTTTGTGCAAAGATTACCAAGGACATTAAGTGGTCACGACTCTATCTAGGCGATAGTAGATCGCTTGACTAAGTCTACCCATTTCTTAGCAGTTCACGTAGATTATCCGATGGATAAATTTGCTGATTTATGTGTAAGCCAAGTGGTACGCTTACATGGTGTTCCTGTAATTGTCACATCGAATTGAGACTCAAGATTTACTTTCAACCTTTGGCGAAGTCTTCAAACTGCCTTAGGGACGAAGCACCCATTTAGTACTGCTTTTCATCTACAGATGGATGGAAAAACGAAAAGAGTGATCCAAGCATTAGAGGACATGTTAAGAGCTTGCATCCCTGACTTTAAAGGAAGTTGGGATGAAAAGTTGTGTATAACAATAGTTTTCAGAAAAGTATAGGCATGGCTGAGGAAGTATCAGCCAGACCCTGGTCACATACTCGATCATGAAGCCATCAAAGTGGATGAGAAAGTGAGATACATTGAAGAGCCTGTGCAAATACTGGATCGAAAGGAATAAATTCTCAAGACTAAGAGAATTCCATTGGTTAAGATATTATGGCGACATCATGAGGTGGAGGAAGCCACATGGGAAAGTAAAAACGAAATGAGGGAAAGGTACTCTCACTTATTCCAAGAGACATAGGAAATGTCTAATTTCGAGGACGAAATTCTCTAAGGAGGGGAGAATTGTGGCATCCCAAAATATCATAATAACACCTGGATATACCATGAACCATGAATAGGTGATGGAAGTGTTATTGATTTATGTTATGGCCTTTAAACCAAAGAATTGTAATAGATTAATGCTGAGTATTTTAATGGAGAATTGTTTGGATATAAATATATTTTATGTTAATAGATGATCAAGGTTGGTGCTATAGGACAATTTGATAAGGAGGATTTTGTTCATGACTATGCACCTTATAGATTTGATTCTTATGATTTAATGTTACAAAGTTTTATATAAGTGAGGATTTAAGGTAAATTATTAAAAGTAAACATGGACTTATTTAAGAAAATTTTGGGCCATTTAAGTTTGGACTTTAGGCCCAAGAGTGTTGAGCCTAAAGTGGGCCAAAAGGCCGACCCATCAAGCCCATTGGGCTGTCGACCCCATGGAAAGGGGGGAGGAGTTGGATGGCTTCCTCCAAGTGTCTTCAACAAGGGAGACACTTTTCTCCTTCTTAGGGACAAGTGTCCCTCCATCTAAAAATGGAAGCATGCAATGGTTTTATTCAACCCAAAAGGAAAAGGCGAAGGGGCTGGTCGGAGCTAGGTGAGAGAGTGAGAGAGAGAGAGAGGAAGAAGAAGGCTTGCCCCGCCATGCGTCCACCTAGCCGCCGCCGTCGAGCCCGCCTCGCCCCGCCGTTGTCTTGCTGTGTTTTCTTTGGATTAGAGGCAAGTGAAGTCCTAAAACCTACCCTTTGCATTGCTGTATGTATGTGTAGTAGATGGTAAGTCTTGGTTGTGGTAGATGGGATGAAATTTCGGAGCTATGAAGAGCGATTCGTTGGCCATGCAAGTTGTTTCTAGAAGGACTAGTTTGACCATTCTTGAGTTTGTTTGTTGCATGTGACTTTTTAGTCAGAATCTTGTTTCAATTTCTTCATAAAAGTGGTAGAGAACATCTTGACGAACAACATACTAAAATTTGAGGCAAAATGAACAAGATATGGTTAGTGAAATGATTTTCTTTGGAGAGACTAGATCTGGAATTCGTTGTGCTAACTTTCAGTGGTTTCGTGGTCTGTAAAGTAACTTGCTTGTAAAAATCTCACTCTTATCTCTTAAGGTAGAGCATATGAAAAATTTAGAGGAAATAAACAAAAATAGGTCGGTGAAATCGTTGTCTTTTGAAGAAACTGGATTAGGGAAAAACGCTAATTCGACCTAGTATGATTTCGTGATTTTTATAAAATCATATAGTTAAAATTTAGTTAAAATTTCATACTGAAAATTTAGAAGAAACGAACATATGTAGGTCGGTGAAATGAGTTTCTTTTGGAAGATGATAATCTGGGAAAAGATGACACCGAGAATAGGGAGAAAGAATCGTCTATATCAATTAACCTAGAATGATTTGGGTTTCGATGTCTACGTGAGATATCTACCTCTAGGACTTATCTAAAACATATCAAAATTTCAGAATTTTTGGATTTCATTTAGGTATTTAATTTAAATTTCTTCCGAAATATTGAAGTTTTGAAAACTGCGATGGATGGACCGTGCCGTTTTGTGTGAGGTTCTTTTGGCATGAAGTTATTCATGAGATATCTGCATTTAGGTCTCGTCTATAATGCGTCAAATTTTCAGAATTTATTTATACGATTCACTAATTATCCTAGAGTTTTAACTAAAGGAGTATATTATGTTTTTATCTGAAAATTGATGCGTCTTCAAGAATAAATGAATTTTTCCATGTGATGTAATGCTTTGAGTGGTTGATTTTGCTGCATATGTGATGACATATGGCATGTTATATGGCATCAAAAGCTGGTTGAGACCCTTGATATTGTTGCATCAAACGCCCGGTTGTATTATGATACATGCCCGGAGGGTGAGGGGTTGTATTATGATGCATGCCCGGAGGGTAGGGGTAACCATTTTCATGGCGAGCCTCGAAGATTCCTCGTGATGCCAGGTGGGATGCGAGATGCTCGGAGTGTGTGTGTCGGATGCCCGGAGGTATATGCCGAAGGTTCCTCGCGACGCCAGGTTGGATGCGAGCAATAAATTGTGGGATGCAAACATTGGTCCGTGGAAAGAAAAACTGATGAGATCCTTGTGAAAAATAAGAATTGAAAATCAATCATGTGGATGGGTATATGCATATGCATGATGAATGATCTGCTTATGAGAGTAAATTGATGCTATTTGATATTGAAAATGCAATCATGAAGGCATGAATGGATCTCATGGTGATGTATGCCTGATAGCATGGATGATATGAATCATGGTGGTATATGCACGATGGCATGGGGAGATATGCATGACTGTATGGTGGTATATGCACGATGGCATGGCGAGATATGCATGACTGCATGGTGATATATGCTCGATAGCATGGATGATATGAATCATGGTGATATATGCATAAATGCTTGATGATAAGTGCATGGTGGTATATATACATATGGCATGGTGATGTATGAATGGCTGCAAGGTAAGGTATGCTTAAATGCATGAATGATATGTGCTTTGTTTATGATACCCTGATTGTTCTGTTTGACGCATTGAGTAGTTTGGTGGATCTTTACAGCTGAGTGGTTGTACTCACCCCGTTTGGGGACTAACATTTTAGACTAGACAAGATACCTCTGCCGCCACCGTCACTAGCAGATGGACCGAGTGGTTGGATATGGCCGCAAGGAGGAGGATAGCTAAGGAATGAACTTTTGGACGCCGACACTGATCGACGGACTATAAATATATGACTGTTGGAGGAGATGTCGGTCATCTTTTGAAGTATAGCCGAGATAGAAGACTATGGCATTTTGATGTACCGATAAATGATGTCCATCTGGTTTAAGTCAATAAAAGTGTTCGGCTTTTACCTATAAATGTTTAGTTGGTCTGCATCGTTTTCTGATTATAGGGAAGGGAGTTGATGGATGTGCTTCGCCATATAAATTGCGCAGGGGACCGATCTAAAAGATATAAACCCCCAAGATTGATAGACCTTTAGGTCAAGCAAGAGAATGGTAATCGAAATGTGTCGACCCTAACGGTTCGGGGGCCGCCAAGGGGTGCCACATTTTCTTCATTGTTGCTCATATTTCCCTCACCGGCAAACGAACACCACCCACCATCGACGTGCAGCCGTGCAAGAAGCTGTCCAACGCACCCAAGGGAGCTTTGGAGGCGTAACCAGCAGTGCCAGCAGCTATCTGGTCTTGCCACTCCTCCCTCGATGCTTTTTAAAGCTAGGACTAGGGTGTGAGTGGCTTTCTAGCCCTTGATTAGGGTTGTTTTGTTGTTGTGATAAGTGTGTTTTGTATAATAGGTTATCATAGGGTCCTAATAGGTTATCTTGATAGCTTATCATGTTTTGATCAATAGCTTATCATGTTTTCATGGATAGCTTATCACGTTTTCGTCTATAGCTTATGATGTTTTCATCGATAGGTTATTGTGGTTTATTGATAAGTAGTTATGCGATAAGCTTTCATGATGATATCTGATATGTGAATTTAATGAATTATGTTGAATTGCAATGACAGTCTTACTTTGACAAGTGACATAATATGAGGCACATGCGTGATATAATGGCACATGGCATAGGTTGATGCATATTGAATGGGCATATGAAGTTCTGTATGGAGTTAATCCTCTCACACCTATTGATTCGATTCCAATTCCATCTAACTCTCAAGTAAGCTTTGATGGGCAGATTTGATCCGAGATTGAAAATGCCGATGAATCTTAGAAGAAGAAAGCTAATCAGCATCGCAACAAGACTCAATTTCAACCGGGCGATCTTGTATGGCTTCACTTGAGGAAGGAGAGATTTCCATCTGGACGAAAGAACAAGCTCATGCTAGGAGCTGATTGTCCCTTTAAAGTTATTGAGAAAATTGGTGACAATGCTTACAAGATTGACCTTCCTGGGGAATTTGGAGTTTCGGCAACATTCAACGTGGGAGAACTTTTTCCTTACTTTGAGGACAAATCTCCAACAACCCCAGGAGGACGATGCGGGAGCATCCAATATAGCTCCATCAACCAACTCAGAACCATCAATGCTTGTCCAACCCAAGAAAGAAATTGGGAATCATGTGCTTCAATGTATCAATTTGAGTGAATAATGTCAATAAACTGGATGGAGGCCATTTTAGATATTTTTGCATGACCAAGTGATGAAGTTTCAAGAGGTTATTTTCTGGTCAAGGGAGGGGCATGAATTTGCTGAATAAAGTTGTGAGATTTTCTTTATCCTTGGCTAGTGGAAGCTTTAGGCGTTGGTGGTGAATTTCGTAGATTTCGATTCTCATCCTCGGTTGTTGGCGTGGCCTTTACAACTTGGAAGGACATCATTAATCTTTTTCTTTTTACCCTTCGTTTATTCCTCGTGTACACTACTCCATCCAGGTAACCAGAAAAATCCCAAAAGAAAAAAAAAATTATGTTCTGGAATCACTCGTCCTCATCACGCCTCAAAAAATTCTATTCTGGAATCACTCGTCCCCATCACGCCTAGACTTGTGCAGCAATCTTACTCTCTCCCCTAGGTCATTCAGCCACCCCTTTTCTCTCTCATTCTCTCATTTGTCTCACTTTCTTTTTCTCTCCAGCCCTTTGGACGAATTTTCACTCACACTCTCTCTCTCTCTCTCTCTCTCTCTCTCTCTCTCTCTCCATTTCCTTGCACCAGCTTCTCTTATCCTCCTCATCCCTCATCTCACACCCATATGTCACAACCCTTGGCCCGTTAGGGCGCCGTGTGGCATCCCGATATGGTAAGGTCGCCACAAATACCTATCACTCCACCTAATGAATACCAGTTACATATCTTTATTTCGGGGTTAAAGAAGAACCATAGTTCATAGGCATTTTTTTTTTTTTTAAATCTGGCGCAGCTCAGAGCGAAGAAACGGACAAGTCAGACCATCCCTCTACTCCCATAACGATGATACAATAGACACCAACTACACATCGAAGGAAATTATAAAGCCGCGCCACTTTTTATTTATATTTTTATGATGGACATCTCGGGTCGGCACAACCAAAAAGCCAAGACTTTTAGCTAAACTTGGCTACAGCTCAAAAGAGAGATCTTGACCCCCTATATCAATCACATATAACCCTCCATCTATAAATGTCGGCTATCCCCAAAAAGTGTCAGCTCCCACTCCTCACGCGGGCCATCACACCCACCATGGTGCATCGGGCGGTGGCGGCGGTAACATCCCCATCATTACTCCGTCACGACAGACGTGGACAGACAAGAACTCTGGATGACCGGCCCGCAGCCAAGCCCACCTCATACATCACCAGCACACGAACCCGTATGAACACCAAACCTGGGATGGTGACACAATTATGCTCCATACACTTGACCTCCACATCAGATGGAAGGCCGTAAAAGGTACCACGCGCGATCGGAGGGAGAGGCATCTTTTCTAATTTGAAATGTTGGTCCGCAAAGGGGTGAGCACAACCACTCAGCAGGTAAAAGATCCATTAAACTACTCAATGCATCAAACGGACCAATCATGACATCATAGTAAAGTGCATATAGTTCATACATGTTAAACATGTCTTACCCTTCAGCCATGCACATTACCACCATGCACTTGTACGTGTAACATCAGTCTGCCATGTATACATGTCACCATACTATATGCACATACCACCATGCACTTATACATATTATATTATACGGCCATGCATACATGTCACCATACCATGCGTGATTCAATTTCAGCTTTTTATCTTTCAATTGGGTCACCACATTTTTTCTTTCTCGGGACCAGTATTTGCATCCCACATTTTATCGTTCGCACCCAACCTAGCATCGCGAGGAACCTCCGGCACACACCTCCGGGCATCTCGAAACTCCCGAGGACATCCGGCACACACCCCCAGACATATGGCACTCACTTCCAGGCATCCCGACACTCCCGGGGCATCGTCGGCTCACACCTCCGATGGTATCCTCATTTATTATAATTCATATCCACAATTGTGTCTCAAAATCAGCATGGCACATGATGTGATGGCAACAAGGTCCATTTCAACTTTTGACATTATGTACCATTCTATATGATACCATATATGCAACACAATACATCACATCACATGAAACCAATTCTTTTATTTTTCTGAAAATATATGAATGTTCGGATGAAGCATCATACACAATTCCAAAAATACTTTCAATTTAATGACTAAACGAACTCCAAAATTTATGAAATTTTGATAGATTATAAACAACACCTAAAGGTAGTTATCTCGTAAATACATTATGCCAATAGAACTCTACAAGATTGGGTACAGTCCATGCATCGTAGATTTCGAAATTCAAACAATTCTATTTGCACAGTTTCAGAAAACATTTCGATTAAATACCCAAATGAACTTCATAATTTATGAAATTCGAATATGTGAGAGACAAGACCATAAGGTAGATACTTCGTGCAGACATCGAAGTCAAATTCGTCCTAGATAATTAAATATGGATGGTTAAAATCCCTGTTCCTAGTATCGTAATTCCATATCTAACCATCTCCAAAGGACCACGATTTCACCTACCTATTCTTGTTTGTTTTCTCTAAATTTTTTGTATGTTAAACCTCATAATGTCCTTTACAACTTTTGTTAAGAAATCGAAGTGAAATTTCACCAAAAAGATTGCCTTACATTCCATGCATTCATCAAGTGTGGGTACCAAAATCTCCAGATCCAGTCTTTCCATAGAATAACGATTTCACCCACTTATACTTGTTTGTTTTGTCCGAAATTTGAGTATGTTATACTCCAAGAAGTCCTTTACAACTTTCATTTGGAGGTCAAAGCCAAAATTTAACTGGAACATCACATGCAAGTCACTAGAACATCGAAGGTCGAGCTGTTTTTCTCAAAAAATGTACACTAGACTAGAGCACCACTCTTATTACTTCAATTTTTCACATTCTATACATCCGAAATTGATACCATTCAATCACACACACTAAGCACAGCATGCAAGAGTAGATCAAGGGATCACACTTGCCTCCAAACCGAGCAAACGGCGGCGGGACACGGCGGCGACAGACGGTGGTGAACTGCCCTTCTCCTTCCTCTCGCATGCACGGCCTCCTTGCTTCTTCCGTTCTACCTTTCTCTCTTCCTCTCTGTCTCTCCTTCTCTCTATCCTTCGACACACCTCTCTCTCTCTGTCTCTCTCTCTCTCTCGATTCCCTTTGCTGAATCCACCCACTTTTCCCCTCTAATTTTCCTTCCCTCCATCATTAGCCATCATTAGTTTTGCATGGCTTGACACTTGGCTAACTTCAAGGGTCAAATGGGGATGCATGCAAACCGGTCTCCCCCCCTTCTTCGTGCGATCGACGGCCCCTCATGGTGATGCGTGATGGGGTGAGTGATTCTAGAATGGATTTTTTATAAGGGGAATTTTGTGGTTAAGTGTATGGAGTAGTGTATACGGGAAGAAATGGAAAGGAATAAGAACAGATAAAAACACTCTCCTTCCAAGGTATAAAGGCAGTGCCACCAACCAAGGATGCAGACCGAGATCTACGAAGTTCACCACCAAGGCCTAAAGCTTCCACCAGCCAAGGATAAAGGACTTCAGGATAGGAGAAGCTCACCACCAAGGCCTAAAGATTACACCAGCCAAGGATAAAGGGCTTCTTGGCTCACCACCAAGGAGTGATCTACGCTCCAAGGATAAAGAAACCGAAAGGAGTTATCCACTCTCGAAAGGGGTTCACTCAAGCAGAGGAAATCTCACCATTTTCCTTCATGAAATTCGTATCTCCTACATTGGAAAGTTTTCCCCTCTTTATAGGAGGATTTTAACCTTAATACATATTAAAAACAGACCTTAATAGCCTAGAAACTGAAACCTTCGACTCTTGGACTGCATAACAATAAAGACACATAAGAACTTAATAAAAGCCTTTATTAACATGGGAATTAAATGCCTTTAATCTTCGGCCTTCCGCATTCTTGAACCTTCAAATCGGAGCTCCTCCCTTGACCAGAGAATAATCCTTCTGAAACTTCATCAACTGGTCATTCAAGACATTTAGAATGGCCTCCCATTGATACCCATCGATATACCACAAAGTACCGATAAGTAATTAACATTATTCATTCAAAATGATCCATCGAAGCACATGATGCCCAACTTCTTTATTGGCTTGGATAAGCATCGATGGTTCTGAGTTGGTCCATGGAGCTACGTTGGATGCTCCCGCATCACATGGGCTCTATGGGCCGGCCATTTTGGCCCATCTTAGGCCCAACACTCTTGGCCCTAAGACCCAAGCTTTAATGACCCAAGATTAACCCCTTTTAAAAACCAGCTTAATCCCTATTTATACAAAGTACTAAATTACAAATTTAAATGACTATAATACTTTGTAACATAGATCAATAAAGTCGAACTTATAAAATTCATGGCCAAAAACGTAATTTCCTCATCAAATAATTCTGGATCTCACATGGGCATGGAACATGTTTCCAACAAAAATATTCACCCATTAGGTGCTCGGCCATTAATTTTATTACACTTCTTTGGTCTAAAGACCATAACATTGGTCAAAGATGCGTCCATCACCCTTCCAAAAGTTGTAAGGCATCTAGAGGTTGCCACGGAGTTTGAGGATGCCACAATTCTCCCCTCCTTAGACAATTTCGTCCTCGAAATTAGACATCACTCATGCCTCTAGAAACAAGTAGGGGTACTTTTCCTTCATCTGATCTTCACTCACCCATGTGGCTTCCTCCATATCGTGACGTCGCCATAATATCTTAACCAATGGGATTGTCTTGGTCCTAAGGACTTGCTCCTTTCTGTCCAGCACTTGCACAAGCTCTTTAATGTATCTCGCCTTCTCATCCACTTTGATGGTTTCGTGATCGAGTATGTGACCAGGATCTTGCTGATATTTCCTTAGCATCGACACATGAAACACATCATGCAAATTCCCCAATTTTGGAGGTAGCGCCAAACGATAAGCTACATCTCCTTTTCTTTCAAGTATTTCAAAAGGACCAACAAATCTGGGGTTTAACTTTCCTTTCATTCCGAATCGAGATATTCCTTTCATCGGAGATACTTTAAGAAATACATGATCTCCTACACTAAACTCCAAGGTGTGGCACCCGAAACACCTAAGGTCGCCACAGTACCTATCGCTCCACCTAATGAACACTAGTTACATCTCTTAGTAAAAGCATCGTAGTTCATAGGCCTTTTTTTTTTTTGAAAACGGTCCTGGTGCAACTTATTATCGGAAGCATAAACAAGTCTCACCATTTATTTACATATTTTCATGATGGATTTCTCAGGCTGGTACAACTAAAAAGAAAAGCCAAGATTTTTCAACTACACTTGGTCACAACGCAAAAGAGATCTTGACCCCTATATCGATCACGTGTCATCCTCCATCTACAAGTGTCGGCTATCCCCAAAAAGTGTCAGCTCTCCACTCCTCACGCGGGCCATCACACCCACCCCGGTGCATCAGGCGATGGCGATGGCAACATCCCCCGAATCACTCCTTCACGGCGGATGTGGACCGACAAGAACTCTTGGATGACCGGGCCCCCAGCCAGGCCCACATCAGACATCACCAGCATGCGAACCCATATAAACGTCAAACCAGGGATTGTAACGCAATCAATCTCCGATATCCCGCGCGACCGGAGGGAGAGGCATCTTTCTAATATGAAATGTTAGTCCCCAAAAGGGGTGAGTACAACCACTTAGCAGGTAAAGATCCATTAAACTACTCAATGCATCACACAGAACAATCAAGACATCACAAACAAAGCACATATGATTCATGTATCCAGGCATAACTTACCTTGTAGACATGCATATGTCATCATACCATATGTGCATGCACCATCATGCACTCATCATCAAGAATTCATGCATATCGATGCCTCATGTGCATATGTTCCTTGCATTCATACATATCATATCGTACAGCCATTGCATTTCAATTGGGTAACCACATTTCTCTTTCCCGAGACCAGTGATTGCATCCCACATTTTATCGCTCGCACCCCACCTGGCATCGCGAGGAACCTCCGCCACACACCGCCGAGCATCCGGTACCCCACATCCCGGCATCTCGCATGCCAAGCGGCATCACGAGGTATCCCCTTGGCACACACCTCCGAGGCTTCCGGCACCCCCACATCCCGGGTATCTCGAAACTCCCGAGGACATCCGGCACCCCCACATCCCGGGCATCCGGCACTCCATTTACCAGGCATCCCGACACTCCCGGGGCATCGTCGGCTCACCCCTCCGACGGTATTCTCATTTATCATACTCATATTCACAATTTATGTCTCAATATCAACATGACACATGATGTGTGTCAATCAAGTCAATTTCAGCTTTTCATTATATATCTAATGTCAAATATCATCACATGGGCAGCAAGCTTCAATCACTTACAATAATATTATTTATGGGGCTCATGCAAAATAGGAGAGTCAATGCATTACAGCCTTTGAAATTCACACAATCCAGCTTGCACAGTTTCAGAAAATATTTCCATTAAATACCCAAATGACCTTTAAAAATTATGAGATTTGAACATGTGATAGTGAAGACATAAAGGCAGATATTTCATGCAGAACATTGCACCAAAAAGCCTTCATATCATGCGATATAGACCGAGCATCACAGCACTATTATTATAACCACTTAACTTGCACAATGTCTTAAACATTTTTTTTTAGTTAAATAGGCAAATGCACTTAAAAAATTATGAAATTTGAATATGTTACAGAGATACTTCATGCAGAACACTTTTCCGAAAGAACCTCATAGAAAATGATATATAGCCCACGCATTGAAACTGACTAAGTCCGAACGCGTCAGATTACACGGTTTTAGAAATACCCTAATGACCTTCAAAAATTATGAAATTCGACTATGTGGTAGTCAAGACCCTAAGGTAGATTTTTCATGAAGGAACCAAAGTCATATTCGTCCTAGATAATTAAACATAGGCGGCTAACACTTCTGTTCCTAGTACCGAAATCTCCAGATTCAACACCCTCCGAAAAACCACGATTTCACCTACCTATTCTTGTTGCTTTTCTCTAAATTTTGATATGTTAAACCTCAGGATGTCCTTTACATCTTTTGTTAAGAAATCGAAGTGAAATTTCAACAAAAAGTTGGCCTTACGGTCCATGCATTCATCAAAGGTAGTTGCCGAAATTTCCAGATTTAGTATTTCCAAAGAATAGAGATTTCACCCACTTATACTTGTTTATTTCAAGAAATCCTTAAAAACTTTCATTTAGAAGTCACGGCCAAAATCCAACTCAAACATCACATGCAAGCCAATAGAACATCCAAGGTCGAACTGGTTTCTCAGGAACAGTTTACTAGCCTCAAACATCCCTCTGAAAACTTCAACTTTTAACAACCTAAACATCCAAACACACACACTAGGCACAACATGCAAGAGCAGATCAAGGATTCTACTTGCCTCTAGACCGAGCAAACAGCGAGCACACGACAACTGGACACGGCGGCGACGGACGACGGACGCACGGCCTCTCCTCCTTTCCTCTTCTCTTCTTCCTTTCTTCCTTTCTTTCTTCTCTTTCTCTCCTCTCTCTCTCTCTCTCGGAAGAACCCCCTCTCTCTCGCTTCGCGGCATCATCCTCCCTTAATTTTTCTTCCCTCCATCATTAGCTATCGGGGAGGTCATGCATGGAGGACACTTGGCAACTAGGAGGGACAAATGACCTTCTTCATGCAAGATGGGCCTCCATTTTCGGCTGGGCTTGGGCTAGCCATGGGCCGACGGCTGCTTCCTTTTGCTTGGCTTCGTGGACCGGCCGAAGATGGGGTGAGGTAATGGGCTGGTTTGGGCTTTTAATTGTCCAGCCCATCCTCATCCTATTCTTTCTGTCTTCTCTGAGCTATTTTAAGTCTTTTGCTAATAATTTCGATAGCTTCAGTGGTAACTTGTACCAGTTTAGGTCCTGTCAATTTCTTTTCACCTACTTCATTCCAACTGACAAGAGTCCTACATCTCCTTCCATATGCTTCACAAGGAGCCATGCCTATACTTTTCTGAAAACTATTATTATAAGTAAACTCCACCAAATGCAGTCTTTCATCCCAATTCCCTTTAAAGTCTATCACACAAGCCCTTAACATATCCTCTAATGTCTGGATTACTCTTTGTATGTCCATCTGTTTGAGGGTGAAAAGCAAGTCGAAACCGGAGTTTAGTTCCTAAGGCAATTTGAAGACTCCGCCAAAAGTTCGAAGTAAATCTCGAGTCCCGGTCTGAGATAATAGTTTCTGGAATACAATGTAAGCGTACTACTTGACTTACATATATATCCGCATATTTGTCCATTTGGTAGTCTATGCAAACTGTTGGGAAATGAGAAGACTTAGTCAAACGGTCCACTATTACCCAGATAGAGTGATGATCACTTGATGTCCTTGGCAATCATTGTACAAAGTCTACAGTTATATGCTCCCATTCCCATTTCCATTCTGGTATCTTTGTACTACCCGGATGAACACTGTAATTACTCCTATGTGCCTCCGACAGAATTTCCTTCTTTACTTCTTCGTTGTCGGGAACACAGAGTCGTCCTTGGCATCTTACCACTCCATCTTCAGAGACTTGAAATTCTGGTCTTTTTCCTAAAGACATTACATCTTTCACTTTCATAATTTCCTAGTCAAACTCTTGCAAGATCTTCACTTTCTGAATAATTTCAGGTTCAATCCTTAATGCACTAAGCATACTGGTAAGAGAATCCACTTTTAATTTAAACTCTGAGTCCGTTACGGACTTTAACAAGCTCCATTCCGTCATTCTTAAAATTGCCAACTCCATAGCTGACTTACGACTAAGAGCATCCGTTACCTTATTCGCCTTCCCTGGATCGTATCGTATTTCATAATCATAATACTTTAACAACTCCATCCACCTCCTTTGTCTCATGTTCAACTCCTTTTGTGAGAACAGATATTTCAAACTCTTATGATCTGTATAAATCTCAAACTTTTCCCCATATAAATAATGCATCCATATCTTCAAAGTGAACACTATAGCTGCTAATTCTAAATCATGCGTTTGGTACTTCAATTCATGGGGTTTCAATTGTCTAGATGCATAGGCTATGACTTTGCCATGCCGCATCATAACACATCCCAATCCTTTGTGAGATGCATCACTATACATTGTAAACCATCAGATCCAGTTAGTATAGTCAGGATTGGAGTTGAGGCCAATTTTCTTTTAAGGTCCTGGAAACTCCTTTTGCGGCATCCTAGAATTTCTTGTCAAGCATTGGAGGTGCTTTAATTCATGTTTTGTATTGAGATTTTGGCCAAGCCTTTCGTGGGTAATTATTAGATAGGAAAATTCTATTTTGGCCATGTGATTTATGAGTTGGAATTTGTTAAATTAGATCACAAAGTTTTGTGAATTATAAATTTCAATTAGGTGTTTAAGGTGGATTATTAGGATGAGGGTGGGCTGGACATTTAAAGACAAAACCCATAGAAAATTCCATTTAGGCCATTTTTTGGCTGAAAAAGCCCGTCAGTTGGAAATTTGTTGGGAAACATGGCTTCCAAAAGCATTAGATCAGTCCGTCCCATCATTTTGGACATCACAGCACCCTGAATGCCCGGCGAAACAAGAACACGAAGACTCCACAGAGAAAATTCCCTGTTTTTCCATAGAAAATTCCATTTCCGGCCATTTTTGGCTGAAAAAGCCCGACAGTTGGAAATATGTTGCGAAACATGGCTTCCAAAAGCATTAGATCAGTCCGTCCCATCATTTTGGACATCACAGCACCCTGAATGCCCGGCGAAACAAGAACACGAAGCTCCACAAGAGAAAATTCCCTGTTTTTCCATAGAAAATTCCATTTCCGGCCATTCTTTTGCTGAAAAAGCCCGACAGTTGGAAATCTGTTGGGAAACATGGCTTCCAAAAGCATTAGATCAGTCCGTCCCATCATTTTGGACATCACAGCACCCTGAATGCCCGGCGAAACAAGAACACGAAGACTCCACAGAGAAAATTCCCTGTTTTTCCATAGAAAATTCCATTTCCGGCCATTCTTTTGCTGAAAAAGCCCGACAGTTGGAAATCTGTTGGGAAACATGGCTTCAAAAACCATTAGATCAGTCCGTCCCATCATTTTGGACATCATAGCACCCTGAATGCCCGGCGAAACAGGAACGCGAAGACTCCACTGAGAAAATTCCCTGTTTTTCCATAGAAAATTCCCTTTCCGGCCATTTTTTGGCTGAAAAAAGTCCGACAATTGGAAATCTGTTGGGAAACATGGCTTCCAAAGGCATTAGATCAGTCCATCCCATCATTTTGGACATCACAGCACCCTGAACGACCGGCGAAACAAGAACACGAAAACTTCACAGAGAAAATTCCCTGTTTTTCCCTAGAAAATTCCCTTTCTGGCCATTTTTTTGGCTGAAAAAGCCTGTCATTTGGAAATCTGTTGGGAAACATGGCTTCCAAAAGCATTAGATCAGTCCGTCCAATCATTTTGGACATCACAGCACCCTGAACGCCTGGCGAAACAAGAACACGAAGACTCCACAAAGAAAATTCCCTGTTTTTCCATAGAAAATTCCCTTTCCGGCCATTTTTGGCTGAAAAAGCCTTGTCATTTGGAAATATGTTGGGAAACATGGCTTCCAAAAGCATTAGATCAGTCCGTCCCATCATTTTGGACATCACAGCACCCTGAATGCCCGGCGAAACAAGAACACGAAGACTCCACAGAGAAAATTCCCTATTTTTCCATAGAAAATTCCATTTCCGGCCATTTTTGGCTGAAAAAGCCCGAAAGTTGGAAATTGTTGGGAAACATGGCTTCCAAAAGCATTAGATCAGTCCGTCCCATCATTTTGGACATCACAGCACCCTGAATGCCCGGCGAAACAAGAACACGAAGACTCCACAGAGAAAATTCCTGTTTTTCCATAGAAAATTCCCTTTCCCGCCATTTTTGGCTGAAAAAGCCCGACAGTTGGAAATTGTTGGGAAACATGGCTTCAAAAGCATTAGATCAGTCCGTCCCATCATTTTGGACATCACAACAGAAGACTCCACCCCTGAATGCCCGGCGAAACAAGAACACGAAGACTCCACGAAAAAAGAGAAAATTCCCTGTTTTTCCATAGAAAATTCCATTTCCGGCCATTTTTGGCTGAAAAAGCCCCTCACGAGTTGGAAATTGTTGGGAAACATGGCTTCCAAAAGCATTAGATCAGTCCGTCCCATCATTTTGGACATCACAGCACCCTGAATGCCCGGCGAAAACAAGAACACGAAGACTCCACAGAGAAAATTCCCTGTTTTTCCATAGAAAATTCCATTTCCGGCCATTTTTGGCTGAAAAAGCCCGACAGTTGGAAATATGTTGGGAAACATGGCTTCCAAAAGCATTAGATCAGTCCATCCCATCATTTTGGACATCACAGCACCCTGAATGCCCGGCGAAACAAGAACACGAAGACTCCACAGAGAAAATTCCCTGTTTTTCCATAGAAAATTCCATTTCCGGCCATTTTTTGGCTGAAAAAGCCCCAGTTGGAAATCGTTGGGAAACATGGCTTCCAAAAGCATTAGATCAGTCCGTCCCATCATTTTGGACATCACAACACCCTGAATGCCCGGCGAAACAAGAACACGAAGACTCCACGAGAGAAAATTCCCTGTTTTTCCATAGAAAATTCCTTTCCCGGCCATTTTTTTGGCTGAAAAAGCCCGTCAGGTTGGAAATTTGTTGGGAAACATGGCTTCCAAAAGCATTAGATCAGTCCGTCCCATCATTTTGGACATCACAGCACCCTGAATGCCCGGCGAAACAAGAACACGAAGACTCCACAGAGAAAATTCCCTGTTTTTCCATAGAAAATTCCATTTCCGGCCATTTTTGGCTGAAAAAGCCCGACAGTTGGAAATCTGTTGGGAAACATGGCTTCCAAAAGCATTAGATCAGTCCGTCCCATCATTTTGGACATCACAGCACCCTGAATGCCCGGCGAACCAAGAACACGAAGACTCCACAGAGAAAATTCCCTGTTTTTCCATAGAAAATTCCATTTCCTGCCATTTTTTGGCTGAAAAAGCTCGAAAGTTGGAAATCTGTTGGGAAACATGGCTCCAAAAGCATTAGATCAGTCCGTCCCATCATTTTGGACATCACAGCACCCTGAACGCCCGGCGAAACAAGAACACGAAGACTCCACAGAGAAAATTCCCTGTTTTTCCATAGAAAATTCCATTTCCGGCCATTTTTTTGGCTGAAAAACCCGACAGTTGGAAATCTGTTGGGAAACATGGCTTCCAAAAGGATTAGCTCAGTCTGTCCCATCATTTTGGACATCACCGCACCCTGAATGCCCAACGAAACAAGAAGACGAAGACTCCACAGAGAAAATTCCCTGTTTTTCCATAGAAAATTCCCTTTCTAGCCATTTTTGTCTGAAAAAGTCATACAGTTGGAAATATGTTGGGAAACATGGCTTCCAAAGGCATTAGATCAGTCCATCCCATCATTTTGGACATCACAGCACCCTGAATGCCCGGCGAAACAAGAACACGAAGACTCCACAGAGAAAATTCCTGTTTTTCCAAGAAAATTCCCTTTCCCGCCATTTTTTGGCTGAAAAAGCCCGACAGGTTGGAAATCTGTTGGGAAACATGGCTTCCAAAAGCATTAGATCAGTCCGTCCCATCATTTTGGAAATCACAACACCCTGAATGCCCGGCGAAACAAGAACACGAAGACTCCACAGAGAAAATTCCCTGTTTTTCAATAGAAAATTCCCTTTCCCGCCATTTTTTGGCTGAAAAAGCCCGTCATTTGGAAATCTGTTGGGAAACATGGCTTCCAAAAGCATTAGATCAGTCCGTCCAATCATTTTGGACATCACAGCACCCTGAATTACCGGCGAAACAAGAACACGAAGACTCCACAGAGAAAATTCCCTGTTTTTCCATAGAAAATTCCCTTTCCGGCCATTTTTTGGCTGAAAAAGCCTGACAGTTGGAAATCTGTTGGGAAACATGGCTTCCAAAAGCATTAGATCAGTCCGTCCCATCATTTTGGACATCACAGCACCCTGAACGCCCGGCGAAACAAGAACAGGAAGACTCCACAGAGAAAATTCCCTGTTTTTCCATAGAAAATTCCATTTCCGGCCATTCTTTGGCTGAAAAAGCCCGAAAGTTGGAAATCTGTTGGGAAAGATGGCTTCCAAAGCATTAGATCAGTCCTTCCCATCATTTTCGACATCACAGCACCCTGAATGCCTGGAAAAAGAAAAAACACGAAGACTCCACAGAGAAAATTCCCTGTTTTTCCAAAGAACATTCCCTTTCCCGCCATTTTTTGGCTGAAAAAGCCTGACAGTTGGAAATCTGTTGGGAAACATGGCTTCCAAAAGCATTAGATCAGTCCGTCCCGTCATTTTGGACACCATAGCACCCTGAATGCCCGGCGAAAAAAACACGAAGACTCCACAGAGAAAATTCCTGTTTTTCCATAGAAAATTCCCTTTCCGGCCATTTTTTGGCTGAAAAAGCCCGACATTTGAAATCTGTTGGGAAACATGGCTTCCAAAAGCATTAGTTCAGTCCGTCCCATCATTTTGGACATCATAGCACCCTGAATGCCCGGCGAAACAAGAACACGAAGACTCCACGGAGAAAATTCCCTGTTTTTCCATAGAAAATTCCCTTTCTGGCCATTTTTTGGCTGAAAAAGCCCGTCAGTTGGAAATCTGTTGGGAAACATGGCTTCAAAAGCATTAGATCAGTCCGTCCCATCATTTTGGACATCATAGCACCCTGAACGCCCGGCGAATGAAGAACACGAAGACTCCACAGAGAAAATTCCCTGTTTTTCCATAGAAAATTCCCTTTCTGGCCATTTTTTGGCTGAAAAAGCCTGTCATTTGGAAATCTGTTGGGAAACATGGCTTCCAAAAGCATTAGATCAGTCCGTCCCATCATTTTGGACATCACAACACCCTGAATGCCCGGCGAAACAAGAACACGAAGACTCCACAGAGAAAATTCCCTGTTTTCCATAGAAAATTCCATTTCCGGCCATTTTTTGGCTGAAAAAGCCCGACAGTTGGAAATCTGTTGGGAAACATGGCTTCCAAAAGCATTAGATCAGTCCGTCCCATCATTTTGGACATCACAGCACCCTGAATGCCCGGCGAAACAAGAACACGAAGACTCCACGAGAAAATTCCCTGTTTTTCCATAGAAAATTCCATTTCCGGCCATTTTTTGCTGAAAAAGCCCGACAGAAAATTCAATTTCAGTTGGAAATTTGTTGGGAAACATGGCTTCCAAAAGCATTAGATCAGTCCGTCCCATCATTTTGGACATCACAGCACCCTGAATGCCCGGCGAAACAAGAACACGAAGACTGCACAGAGAAAATTCCTCGTTTTTCCTTAGAAAATTCCATTTCCGGCCATTTTTTGGCTGAAAAAACACGAGTGTTGGAAATCTGATGAGATACATGGCTTCCAAAGGCATTAGATCAATCCGTGCCATCATTTTGGACATCCCAGCACCCTGAAAGCCCGCTAAAACAAGAACACGAAGACTCCACAGAGAAAATTCCCCGTTTTTCCTTAGAAAATTCCATTTCCGGCCATTTTTTGGCTGAAAAAGCCCGACAAGTTGGAAATCTGTTGGGAAACATGGCTTCCAAAAGCATTAGATCAGTCCGTCCCATCATTTTGGACATCACAGCACCCCTGAATGCCCGGCGAAACAAGAACACGAAGACTCCACAAGAGAAAATTCCCTGTTTTTCCATAGAAAATTCCATTTCCGGCCATTTTTTGGCTGAAAAAGCCCGACATGTTGGAAATCTGTTGGGAAACATGGCTTCCAAAAGCATTAGATCAGTCCGTCCCATCATTTTGGACATCACAGCACCCTGAACGCCCGGCGAAACAAGAACACGAAGACTCCACAGAGAAAATTCCCTGTTTTTCCATAGAAAATTCCCTTTCCGGCCATTTTTTGGCTGAAAAAGCCCGACAGTTGGAAATCTGTTGGGAAACATGGCTTCCAAAAGCATTAGATCAGTCCGTCCCATCATTTTGGACATCACAGCACCCTGAACGCCCGGCGAAACAAGAACACGAAGGCTCCACAGAGAAAATTCCCTGTTTTTCCATAGAAAATTCCATTTCCGGCCATTCTTTTGCTGAAAAAGCCCGACAGTTGGAAATATGTTGCGAAACATGGCTTCCAAAAGCATTAGATTAGTCCGTCCCATCATTTTGGACATCACAACACCCTGAATGCCCGGCGAAACAAGAACACGAAGACTCCACAGAGAAAATTCCCTGTTTTTCCATAGAAAATTCCATTTCCGGCCATTTTTGGCTGAAAAAGCTTCCAAAAGCAGTTGGAAATTTGTTGGGAAACATGGCTTCCAAAGGCATTAGATCAGTCCGTCCCATCATTTTGGACATCACATAGCACCCTGAATGCCCGGCGAAACAAGAACACGAAGACTCCACGAGAGAAAATTCCCTGTTTTTCCATAGAAAATTCCATTTCCGGCCATTTTTTGGCTGAAAAGCCCGGCAGTTGGAAATCTGTTGGGAAACATGGCTTCCAAAAGCATTAGATCAGTCCGTCCCATCATTTTGGACATCACAGCACCCTGAATGCCCGGCGAAACAAGAACACGAAGACTCCACAGAGAAAATTCCTGTTTTTCCATAGAAAATTCCCTTTCCGGCCATTTTTTGGCTGAAAAAGCCCGGTTGGAAATGTTGGGAAACATGGCTTCCAAAAGCATTAGATCAGTCCGTCCCATCATTTTGGACATCATAGCACCCTGAATGCCCGGCGAAACAGGAACGCGAAGACTCCACTGAGAAAATTCCCTGTTTTTCCATAGAAAATTCCATTTCCGGCCATTCTTTTGCTGAAAAAGCCCGACAGTTGGAAATATGTTGCGAAACATGGCTTCCAAAAGCATTAGATCAGTCCGTCCCATCATTTTGGACATCACCGCACCCTGAACGCCCGGCGAAACAAGAACACGAAGACTCCACAGAGAAAATTCCCTTTCCAGCCATTTTTTGGCTGAAAAAGGCCGACAGTTGGAAATTTGTTGGGAAACACGTCTTCCAAAGGCATTAGATCAGTCCCTCCCATCTTTTTGGACATCACAGCACCCTGAATGCCTGGCGAAACAAGAACACAAAGACTCCACAGAGAAAATTCCCTGTTTTTCCATAGAAAATTCCATTTTCGGCCATTTTTTGGCTCAAAAAGCCCGACAGGTTGGAAATCTGTTGGGAAACATGGCTTCCAAAAGCATTAGATCAGTCCGTCCCATCATTTTGGACATCACAGCACCCTGAATGCCCGGCGAAACAAGAACACGAAGACTCCACAGAGAAAATTCCCTGTTTTCCATAGAAAATTCCCTTTCGGCCATTTTTGGCTGAAAAAGCCCGACAGTTGGAAATCTGTTGGGAAACATGGCTTCCAAAAGCATTAGATCAGTCCGTCCCATCATTTTGGACATCACAGCACCCTGAATGCCCGGCGAAACAAGAACACGAAGACTCCACAGAGAAAATTCCCTGTTTTTCCATAGAAAATTCCCTTTCCGGCCATTTTTTGGCTGAAAAAGCCCGATAGTTGGAAATTGTTGGGAAACATGGCTTCCAAAAGCATTAGATCAGTCCGTCCCATCATTTTGGACATCCAGCACCCTGAACGCCCGGCGAAACAAGAACACGAAGACTCCACAGAGAAAATTCCCTGTTTTTCCATAGAAAATTCCATTTCGGCCATTTTTTGGCTGAAAAAGCCGACAGTTGGAAATCTGTAGGGAAACATGGCTTCCAAAGGCATTAGATTAGTCCATCCCATCATTTTGGACATCACAGCACCCTGAACGCCCGGCGAATGAAGAACACGAAGACTCCACAGAGAAAATTTCCTGTTTTTCCATAGAAAATTCCCTTTCCGACCACTTTGTGGCTGAAAAAGTCCGACAGTTCGAAATCTGATGGAAACATGGCTTCCAAACGCATTAGATGAGTCTGTCCAATCATTTTGGACATCATAGCACCGTGAATGCCCCGCGAAAAAAGAAGATGAAGACTCCACTGAGAAAATTTCCTGTTTTTCCGTAGAAAATTCCCTTTGCGGCCATTTTTTGGCTGAAAAAACCCGGCAGTTGGAAATCTGTTGGAAAACATGGCTTCCAAAAGCATTAGATCAGTCCGTCCCATCATTTTGGACATCACAGCACCCTGAACGCCCGGCAAAACAAGAACACGAAGACTCCACAGAGAAAATTTCCTGTTTTTCCATAGAAAATTCCCTTTCCGACCACTTTTTGGCTGAAAAAGTCCGACAGTCGGAAATCTGTTGGAAACATGGCTTCCAAAGGCATTAGATCAGTCTGTCCCATTATTTTGGACATCACAGCACCCTGAATGCCCGGCGAAACAAGAACACGAAGACTCCACAGAGAAAATTCCCTGTTTTTCCATAGAAAATTCCCTTTCCCGCCATTTTTTGGCTGAAAAAGTCCGACAGGTTGGAAATCTGTTGGGAAACATGGCTTCCAAAAGCATTAGATCAGTCCATCCCATCATTTTGGACATCACAGCACCCTGAATGCCCGGCGAAACAAGAACACGAAGACTCCACAGAGAAAATTCCCTGTTTTTCCATAGAAAATTCCCTTTCCGGCCATTTTTTGGCTGAAAAAGCCCGACAGGTTGGAAATCTGTTGGGAAACATGGCTTCCAAAAGCATTAGATCAGTCCGTCCCATCATTTTGGACATCACAGCACCCTGAATGCCCATTTGGAAACAAGAAACAAGAACACGAAGACTGTTTTTCCATAGAAAATTCCTTTCCGCCATTTTTTTCCATAGAAAATTCCCATTTCCAAAGCATTAGATCAGCCATTTTTTGGCTGAAAAACGCCCGGCAAAAAAGAACACGAAGACTCCACAGAGAAAATTCCTGTTTTCCATAGAAAATTCCCTTTCCGGCCATTTTTTTGAAAAAAATCATTTGTTGGGAAACATGGCTTCCAAAAGCATTAGATCAGTCCGTCCCATCATTTTGGACATCACAGCACCCTGAATGCCCGGCGAAACAAGAACACGAAGACTCCACAAGAGAAAATTCCCTGTTTTTCCATAGAAAATTCCATTTCCGGCCATTTTTTGCTGAAAAAGCCCGACATTGGAAATCTGTTGGGAAACATGGCTTCCAAAAGCATTAGATCAGTCCGTCCCATCATTTTGGACATCACAAGCACCCTGAATGCCCGGCGAAACAAGAACACGAAGACTCCACAAAGAAAATTCCCTGTTTTTCCATAGAAAATTCGCTGAAAAAACCCGACAGTTGGAAATTTGTTGGGAAACATGGCTTCCAAAAGCATTAGATCAGTCCATCCCATCATTTTGGACATCACAGCACCCTGAACGACCGGCGAAACAAGAACACGAAGACTCCACAGAGAAAATTCCCTGTTTTTCCATAGAAAATTCCCTTTCCGGCCATTTTTTGGCTGAAAAAGCCCGACAGTTGGAAATCTGTTGGGAAACATGACTTCCAAAAGCATTAGATCAGTCCGTCCCATCATTTTGGACATCATAGCACCCTGAATGCCCGGCGAAACAGGAACGCGAAGACTCCACTGAGAAAATTCCCTGTTTTTCCATAGAAAATTCCATTTCCGGCCATTCTTTTGCTGAAAAAGCCCGACAGTTGGAAATATGTTGCGAAACATGGCTTCCAAAAGCATTAGATCAGTCCGTCCCATCATTTTGGACATCACAGCACCCTGAACGACCGGCGAAACAAGAACACGAAGACTCCACAAAGAAAATTCCCTGTTTTTCCATAGAAAATTCGATTTCCGGCCATTTTTTGGCTGAAAAAGCCCGACAGGTTGGAAATTTGTTGGGAAACATGGCTTCCAAAAGCATTAGATCAGTCCGTCCCATCATTTTGGACATCACAGCACCCTGAATGCCCGGCGAAACAAGAACACGAAGACTCCACAGAGAAAATTCCCTGTTTTTCCATAGAAAATTCCATTTCCGGCCATTCTTTTGCTGAAAAAGCCCGACAGTTCGAAATTTGTTGGGAAACATGGCTTCCAAAACCATTAGATCAGTCCGTCCCATCATTTTGGACATCACAACACCCTGAATGCTCGGCGAAACAAGAACACGAAGACTCCACAGAGAAAATTCCCTGTTTTTCCATAGAAAATTCCCTTTCCCGCCATTTTTTGGCTAAAAAAGCCCGACAGTTGGAAATTTGTTGGGAAACACGGCTTCTAAAGGCATTAGATCAGTCCGTCCCGTCATTTTGGACACCATAGCACCGTGAATGCCCCGCGAAAAAAGAAGATGAAGACTCCACTGAGAAAATTTCCTGTTTTTCCATAGAAAATTCCCTTTGCGGCCATTTTTTGGCTGAAAAAACCTGACAGTTAGAAATATGTTGGGAAACATGGCTTGCAAAAGGATTAGCTCAGTCCGTCCCATCATTTTGGACATCACCGCACCCTGAACGCCCGACGAAACAACTACACGAAGGCTCCACAGAGAAAATTCCCTGATTTTCCATAGAAAATTCCATTTCCGGCCATTCTTTTGCTGAAAAAGCACGACAGTTGGAAATCTGTTGGGAAACATGGCTTCCAAAAGCATTAGATCAGTCCGTCCCATCATTTTGGACATCACAACACCTTGAATGCCCGGCGAAACAAGCACACGAAGACTCCACAGAGAAAATTCCCTGTTTTTCCATAGAAAATTCCATTTCCGGCCATTTTTTGGCTGAAAAAGCCCGTCAGTTGGAAATTGTTGGGAAACATGGCTTCCAAAAGCATTAGATTAGTCCGACCCATCATTTTGGACATCACAGCACCCTGAACGCCCGGCGAAACAAGAACACGAAGACTCCACAGAGAAAATTCCCTGTTTTTCCTTAGAAAATTCCATTTCCGGCCATTTTTTGGCTGAAAAAGCCCGACAGTTGGAAATTGTTGGGAAACATGGCTTCCAAAAGCATTAGATCAGTCCGTCCCATCATTTTGGACATCACAGCACCCTGAATGCCCGGCGAAACAAGAACACGAAGACTCCACGAGAGAAAATTCCCTGTTTTTCCATAGAAAATTCCATTTCCGGCCATTTTTTGGCTGAAAAAGCCCGACAGTTGGAAATTGTTGGGAAACATGGCTTCCAAAAGCATTAGATCAGTCCGTCCCATCATTTTGGACATCACAAGCACCCTGAATGCCCGGCGAAACAAGAACACGAAGACTCCACGAAAAAGAGAAAATTCCCTGTTTTTCCATAGAAAATTCCATTTCCGGCCATTTTTTTGCTGAAAAAGCCATAGAAAACAGTTGGAAATTTGTTGGGAAACATGGCTTCAAAAGCATTAGATCAGTCCGTCCCATCATTTTGGACATCATAGCACCCTGAATGCCCGGCGAAACAAGAACACGAAGACTCCACGAGAAAATTCCTGTTTTTCCATAGAAAATTCCTTTCCGGCCATTTTTTGGCTGAAAAAGCCCGACAGGTTGGAAATATGTTGGGAAACATGGCTTCCAAAAGCATTAGATCAGTCCATCCCATCATTTTGGACATCACAGCACCCCTGAATGCCCGGCGAAACAAGAACACGAAGACTCCACAGAGAAAATTCCCTGTTTTTCCATAGAAAATTCCCTTTCCGGCCATTTTTTGGCTGAAAAAGCCCGACAGTTGGAAATCTGTTGGGAAACATGGCTTCCAAAAGCATTAGATCAGTCCGTCCCATCATTTTGGACATCATAGCACCCTGAATGCCCGGCGAAACAGGAACACGAAGACTCCACAGAGAAAATTCCCTGTTTTTCCATAGAAAATTCCCTTTCTGGCCATTTTTTGGCTGAAAAAGCCTGTCATTTGGAAATCTGTTGGGAAACATGGCTTCCAAAAGCATTAGATCAGTCCGTCCAATCATTTTGGACATCACAGCACCCTGAATGCCCGGCGAAACAAGAACACGAAGACTCCACGAGAGAAAATTCCCTGTTTTTCCATAGAAAATTCCATTTCCGGCCATTTTTTGCTGAAAAAGCCCGACAGTTGGAAATTTGTTGGGAAACATGGCTTCAAAAGCATTAGATCAGTCCGTCCCATCATTTTGGACATCACAGCACCCTGAATGCCCGGCGAAACAAAACACGAAGACTCCACGAGAGAAAATTCCCTGTTTTTCCATAGAAAATTCCCTTTCCGGCCATTTTTTGGCTGAAAAAGCCCGACAGTTGGAAATTTGTTGGGAAACATGGCTTCAAAAGCATTAGATCAGTCCGTCCCATCATTTTGGACATCACAGCACCCTGAACGCCCGGCGAAACAAGAACACGAAGACTCCAGAGAAAATTCCCTGTTTTTCCATAGAAAATTCCATTTCCGGCCATTCATTTTTTGCTGAAAAAGCCCGTCAGTTGGAAATCTGTTGGGAAACATGGCTTCAAAAGCATTAGATCAGTCCGTCCCATCATTTTGGACATCAACACCCTGAATGCCCGGCGAAACAAGAACACGAAGACTCCACAGAGAAAATTCCCTGTTTTTCCATAGAAAATTCCCTTTCCTAGCCATTTTTTGGCTGAAAAAGTCGACAGTTGGAAATATGTTGGGAAACATGGCTTCCAAAGGCATTAGATCAGTCCATCCCATCATTTTGGACATCACAGCACCCTGAATGCCCGGCGAAACAAGAACACGAAGACTCCACGAGAGAAAATTCCCTGTTTTTCCAAAGAAAATTCCCTTTCCGCCATTTTTTGGCTGAAAAAGCCCGACAGTTGGAAATCTGTTGGGAAACATGCTTCCAAAAGCATTAGATCAGTCCGTCCCATCATTTTGGACATCATAGCACCCTGAACGCCCGGCGAAACAAGAACACGAAGACTCCACAGAGAAAATTCCCTGTTTTCCATAGAAAATTCCTTTCGGCCATTTTTTGGCTGAAAAAGCTCGTCATTTGGAAATCTGTTGGGAAACATGGCTTCCAAAAGCATTAGATCAGTCCGTCCAATCATTTTGGACATCACAGCACCCTGAATTACCGGCGAAACAAGATCACGAAGACTCCATAGAGAAAATTCCCTGTTTTTCCATAGAAAATTCCCTTTCCGGCCATTTTTTGGCTGAAAAAGCCTGACAGTTGGAAATTTGTTGGGAAACATGGCTTCCAAAAGCATTAGATCAGTCCGTCCCATCATTTTGGACATCACAGCACCTTGAACGCCTGGCGAAACAATAACACGAAGGCTCCACAGAGAAAATTCCCTATTTTTCCATAGAAAGTTCCCTTTCCCACCATTTTTTGGCTGAAAAAGCCCGAAAGTTGGAAATCTATTGGGAAACATGGCTTCCAAAAGCATTAGATCAGTTTGTCCCATCATTTTGGATATCACAGCACCCTGAAGGCCCGGCGAAACAAGAACACGAAGACTCCACAGAGAAAATTCCCTGTTTTTCCATAGAAAATTCCCTTTCCGCCATTTTTTGCTGAAAAAGCCCGACAGTTGGAAATATGTTGGGAAACATGGCTTCCAAAAGCATTAGATCAGTCCGTCCCATCATTTTGGACATCACAAGCACCCTGAATGCCCGGCGAAACAAGAACACGAAGACTCCACAGAGAAAATTCCTGTTTTCCATAGAAAATTCCCTTTCCGGCCATTTTTTGGCTGAAAAAGCCCGACAGTTGGAAAAAATGGCTTCAAAAGCATTAGATCAGTCCGTCCCATCATTTTGGACATCATAGCACCCTGAATTGAAACAAGAACACGAAGACTCCACAGAAAATTCCTGTTTTTCCATAGAAAATTCCCTTTCCGCCATTTTTTGGCTGAAAAAGACCGACAATTGGAAATCTGTTGGGAAACATGGCTTCCAAAGGCATTAGATCAGTCCGTCCCATCATTTTGGACATCATAGCACCCTGAACGCCCGGCGAAACAAGAACACGAAGACTCCAAGAGAAAATTCCTGTTTTTCCATAGAAAATTCCCTTTCTGGCCATTTTTTGGCTGAAAAAGCCCGTCATTTGGAAATCTGTTGGGAAACATGGCTTCCAAAAGCATTAGATCAGTCCGTCCAATCATTTTGGACATCACAGCACCCTGAATTACCGGCGAAACAAGAACACGAAGACTCCACAAAGAAAATTCCATGTTTTTCTATAGAAAATTCCCTTTCCGGCCATTTTTTGGCTGAAAAAGTCCGTCAGTTGGAAATCTGTTGGGAAACATGGCTTCCAAAGGCTTTAGATGAGTCCGTCCCATCATTTTGGATGTCACAGCACCCTGAACGCCTGGCGAAACAATAACACGAAGGCTCCACAGAGAAAATTCCCTATTTTTCCATAGAAAATTCCATTTCCGACCATTTTTTGGCTAAAAAAGCCCGAAAGTTGGAAATCTGTTGGGAAACATGGCTTCCAAAGCATTAGATCAGTCCTTCCCATCATTTTCAACATCACAGCACCCTGAACGCCCGGAAAAAGAAGAAACACGAAGACTCCACAGAGAAAATTCCCTGTTTTTCCAAAGAACATTCCCTTTCCCGCCATTTTTTGGCTGAAAAAGCCCGACAGTTGGAAATCTGTTGGGAAACATGACTTCCAAAAGCATTAGATCAGTCCGTCCCATCATTTTGGACATCATAGCACCCTGAACGCCCGGCGAATGAAAAACACGAAGACTCCACAGAGAAAATTCCCTGTATTTCCATAGAAAATTCCCCTTCTGGCCATTTTTTGGCTGAAAAAGCCCGTCATTTGGAAATCTGTTGGGAAACATGGCTTCCAAAAGCATTAGATCAGTCCGTCCAATCATTTTGGACATCACAGCACCCTGAATTACCGGCGAAACAAGAACACGAAGACTCCACAGAGAAAATTCCCTGTTTTTCCATAGAAAATTCCCTTTCCGGCCATTTTTGGCTGAAAAAGCCTGACAGTTGGAAATCTGTTGGGAAACATGGCTTCCAAAAGCATTAGATCTGTCCGTCCCATCATTTTGGACATCACAGCACCTTGAACGCCCGGCGAAACAATAACACGAAGGCTCCACAGAGAAAATTCCCAGTTTTTCCATAGAAAATTCCCTTTGCGGCCATTTTTTGGCTGAAAAAACCTGACAGTTAGAAATCTGTTGGGAAACATGGCTTCCAAAAGCATTAGATCAGTCCGTCCCATCACTTTGGACATCAAGCACCCTGAATGCCCGGCGAAACAAGAACACGAAGACTCCACAAGAGAAAATTCCCTGTTTTCCATAGAAAATTCCTTTCCGCCATTTTTGGCTGAAAAAGCCGTCAGGTTGGAAATCTGTTGGGAAACATGGCTTCCAAAAGCATTAGATCAGTCCATCCCATCATTTTGGACATCACAGCACCCTGAATGCCCGGCGAAACAAGAAACACGAAGACTCCACAAAGAAAATTCCTGTTTTTCCATAGAAAATTCCCTTTCCGCCATTTTTTGGCTGAAAAAGCCCGACAGTTGGAAATTGTTGGGAAACATGGCTTCCAAAAGCATTAGATCAGTCCGTCCCATCATTTTGGACATCATAGCACCCTGAATGCCCGGCGAAACAGGAACGCGAAGACTCCACTGAGAAAATTCCCTGTTTTTCCATAGAAAATTCCCTTTCCGGCCATTTTTTGGCTGAAAAAACCGACAGTTGGAAATCTGTTGGGAAACATGGCTTCCAAAAGCATTAGATCAGTCCGTCCCATCATTTTGGACATCACAGCACCCCTGAATGCCCGGCGAAACAAGAACACGAAGACTCCACAGAGAAAATTCCCTGTTTTTCCATAGAAAATTCCCTTTCCGGCCATTTTTTGGCTGAAAAAAAGCATTAGATCAGTGAATCATTTTGGAAATCTGTTGGGAAACATGGCTTCCAAAAGCATTAGATCAGTCCGTCCCATCATTTTGGACATCACAGCACCCTGAATGCCCGGCGAAACAAGAACACGAAGACTCCACGAGAGAAAATTCCCTGTTTTTCCATAGAAAATTCCATTTCCGGCCATTTTTTGCTGAAAAAGCCCGACAGTTGGAAATCTGTTGGGAAACATGGCTTCAAAAGCATTAGATCAGTCCGTCCCATCATTTTGGAGATCACAGCACCCTGAACGACCGGCGAAACAAGAACACGAACACTCCACAAAGAAAATTCCCTGTTTTTCCATAGAAAATTCGCTGAAAAAAACCTGACAGTTGGAAATCTGTTGGGAAACATGGCTTCCAAAAGCATTAGATCAGTCCATCCCATCATTTTGGACATCATAGCACCCTGAACGCCCGGCGAAACAAGAACACGAAGACTCCACAGAGAAAATTCCCTGTTTTTTCATAGAAAATTCCCTTTCCGGCCATTTTTTGGCTGAAAAAGTCCGACTCTTGGAATTCTGTTGGGAAACATGGCTTCCAAAGGCATTAGATCAGTCTGTCCCATCATTTTGGACATCACAGCACCCTGAACGCCCGGCGAAACAAGAACACGAAGACTCCACAGAGAAAATTCCCTGTTTTTCCATAGAAAATTCCCTTTCCGGCCATTTTTTGGCTAAAAAAGCCCGTCATTTGGAAATTTGTTGGGAAACATGGCTTCCAAAGCATTAGATCAGTCCGTCCCATCATTTTGGACATCACAGCACCCTGAATGCCCGCGAAACAAGAACACGAAGACTCCACAGAGAAAATTCCCTGTTTTTCCATAGAAAATTCCCTTTCCGGCCATTTTTGGCTGAAAAAGCCCCGCAAGTTGGAAATCTGTTGGGAAACATGGCTTCAAAAGCATTAGATCAGTCCGTCCCATCATTTTGGACATCACAGCACCCTGAACGCCCGGCGAAACAAGAACACGAAGAATCCACAGAGAAAATTCCCTATTTTTCCATAGAAAGTTCCATTTTCGGCCATTTTTTGCCAAAAAAGCCCTCCAGTTGAAAATCTGTCTAGAAACATGGCTTCCAAAAGCAATAGATCAGTCCGTCCCATCATTTTGGACATCACAACACCCCTGAATGCCCGGCGAAACAAGAACACGAAGACTCCACAGAGAAAATTCCCTGTTTTTCCAAAGAAAATTCCCTTTCCCGCCATTTTTGGCTGAAAAAGCCCGACAGTTGGAAATTGTTGGGAAACATGGCTTCCAAAAGCATTAGATCAGTCCGTCCCATCATTTTGGACATCATAGCACCCTGAATGCCCGGCGAAACAAGAACACGAAGACTCCACGAGAGAAAATTCCTGTTTTTCCATAGAAAATTCCCTTTCCCGGCCATTTTTTGGCTGAAAAAGCCCGTCAGGTTGGAAATCTGTTGGGAAACATGGCTTCCAAAAGCATTAGATCAGTCCGTCCCATCATTTTGGACATCACAGCACCCTGAACGCCCGGCGAAACAAGAACACGAAGACTCCACGAGAAAATTCCCTGTTTTCCATAGAAAATTCCCTTTCCGGCCATTTTTTGGCTGAAAAAGCCCGTCAGTTGGAAATCTGTTGGGAAACATGGCTTCCAAAAGCATTAGATCAGTCCGTCCCATCATTTTGGACATCACAGCACCCTGAATGCCCGGCGAAACAAGAACACGAAGACTCCACAGAGAAAATTCCTGTTTTTCCATAGAAAATTCCCTTTCCGGCCATTTTTTGGCTGAAAAAACCGACATGTTGGAAATTTGTTGGGAAACATGGCTTCCAAAAGCATTAGATCAGTCCGTCCCATCATTTTGGACATCACAGCACCCTGAATGCCCGGCGAAACAAGAACACGAAGGCTCCACGAAAAGAGAAAATTCCCTGTTTTTCCATAGAAAATTCCATTTCCGGCCATTTTTTGCTGAAAAAGCCCGAAAGTTGGAAATCTGTTGGGAAACATGGCTTCCAAAAGCATTAGATCAGTCCGTCCCATCATTTTGGACATCACAGCACCCTGAATGCCCGGCGAACCAAGAACAAGAAGACTCCACAAAGAAAATTCCCTGTTTTTCCATAGAAAATTCCCTTTCCCGCCATTTTTTGGATAAAAAAGCCCGACAGTTGGAAATTTGTTGGGAAACACGGCTTCTAAAGGCATTAGATCAATCCTTCCCATCATTTTGGACATCACAGCACCCTGAACGCCCGGCGAATGAAGAACACGAAGACTCCACAGAGAAAATTCCCTGTATTTCCATAGAAAATTCCCTTTCCGGCCATTTTTTGGCTGAAAAAGCCTGACAGTTGGAAATCTGTTGGGAAACATGGCTTCCAAAAGCATTAGATCAGACCGTCCCATCATTTTGGACATCACAGCACCCTGAACGCCTGGCGAAACAAGAACACGAAGACTCCACAGAAAAAATTCCCTGTTTTTCCATAGAAAATTCCCTTTCCGGCCATTTTTTGGCTGAAAAAGCCCGTCAGGTTGGAAATCTGTTGGGAAACATGGCTTCCAAAAGCATTAGATCAGGCCGTCCCATCATTTTGGACATCACAACACCCTGAATGCCCAGCGAACCAAGAACACGAAGACTCCACAAAGAAAATTCCCTATTTTTCCATAGAAAATTCCCTTTCCGGCCATTTTTTCGCTGAAAAAGTTCGACAGTTGGAAATCTGTTGGGAAACATGGCTTCCAAAGGCATTAGATCAGTCCGTCCCATCATTTTGGACATCACAGCACCCTGAATGCCCGGCGAAACAAGAACACGAAGACTCCACAGAGAAAATTCCCTATTTTTCCATAGAAAATTCCATTTCCGGCCATTTTTTGGCTGAAAAAGCCCGAAAGTTGGAAATTTGTTGGGAAACATGGCTTCCAAAGCATTAGATCAGTCCATCCCATCATTTTGGACATCA